>MCJB01001888.1:3316-18551 GCA_002018475.1 Nicotiana obtusifolia
TATATATATATATATATATATATATATATACATATATATATATATTAAGTGTTTTGTATAGTGTATTATATAGTATAGTATATTATATATCAATGTATATTCGATATATCAAGGTGTGTGTATATATACATATATATATATATATTAAAGTTATATTCGATATATATATATAGTATAATATAGTATAATATATATACTAAGCGTATTGCACATACTAAGTATATTGTATAGTGTATTATATAATACAATATATATATATATATATATATATATATATATATATATATATATATATATACATATATATATAGAGAGAGAGAGAGAGAGTATACCGTATTATATATCAAGTTATATATATATTATCCTACAACGGTGATTCATCGTTACAAGTGTATCAATACCTAAAAGAAGCCGTCCCTATGTTCCGAGCGCTTCGTGTTCTTTTATATATATATATAGATTATATGGATACGCATGCACGCTCCGTAGTACAACTTAACTGCATATTAATCCCTTGTATTACAAAAGCGTTAACGGCTTACATTTATATTATTTAGACATGCAGTAAATACAAAAGTGAGTTTAATTTTGGCAAAATGTTGACATGAAAGCGACCAAATGTGGTCGCCAATATATATACTTTAACATTAGCGACCAACGTTGGTCGCAAAAAGATAATCTGATTTATTTATATTTTTCAGATAAGTGACCAACGTTGGTCGCTTATCTCCCCCAAAATTTACCCCTTAATAAGCGACCAACGTTGGTCGCAAATATTTATACTTTATATTTGGCGACCAACGTTGGTCGCAAATTGCAAATCGGATATATTTATATTTTTCATATAAGCGACCAATGTTGGTCGCTACTCTTGCCCAAATGTTACCCGTCCTATAACGACCAACGTTGGTCGCAAAATATAAACGTGGGTCCACTTTAGCGACCAACTTTGGTCGCAAATTGTGAAATTTCTTTGACCAGATTGGTCTGACCAGTCCGGTCAACATGTTGACGAATATGGCGACCAATAAGGGACCAACGTTGGTCGCTAATTTCTTTAAGTTTATTTTTTTATTTTTTTTACTAGTTTGGTGACCAATGTTGGTCGCTTTTTTTGGCAGACCAACGTTGGTCGCTAATTCTTGATCGCTTTTTTGCAATTTTCTAGTAGTGCATGTTCATGTAATATAATAATATATCTCAATTAAGCGTAACATGTGCAATAAATCATAAACAGTAAATAAGTCACACCACGACTCACGCACACTCCTTGCTAATAGGACGGCTAGATCAACTCATGCACAATAAATCTTTGTGGTTAGTGTCCACTTGACCAACTAATGTACACTAGGTCCTCGTAAATAAGATATTCATTAGACCAACTCGCGAAGTCCCCATGGATATAGGACAGGGTGACCAAACGACAAAGATACTATTATCCCCTTATCACAACCGAGAACCAGTGCAAGTCAAATAATATTACTTGATATAAAAATAACCATGTCATGAATATTAAACAAGTATATCAACGAGATGGATAATAATCGTGCTCATGCTTTGGTATCTCAAAAGTATGACGAATAAGTCATAAGACACATAACGCTCTATTGAAAAGATATAATGACCTAGTACATGCTCACCATGATATACTAGGTATATGAAAGCATTCATGCAAGTTATAACTCATGTTTTTATAAAAGCAAGCACTCAAGAGGCTGAAGGTCTCACTTACCTTAAATCCGAACTTAACATATTGTAAGCAGTGGATAACATTATATGATTAATAGAAAAAGAAATTCTAAAGAAGTAGGAACAACTTCAAATTTTGGTCGATATTTTGGATATTAAGATTTTTGGGTAAACGGTTGCAGAGTTGCTTATATAGAGATCACTAATGACGATTTACAGCCTCCAATATCTTGAGACGGTTAGCCGGCCTTGGTACTTGTTCGTGCCTTTATAATTGTTTTATTTATTTCCTGCATGACTTAGTAAATATATAACTGTTAGACTATAGTTATGTTATTAAATAATTCAATTCATTGTCAAGTTCATTATAATCACTAACAATAAGTGGTAAACACTTTGCAGATTTATCCCCACCCGATAGCAAAACGTCTCGATATATACACACACACTATCGGACACAAATCTCAGATATATGTGTGCTTAAACTTTAAAATACTAATAGCTGTTTTTTTTAATCTTTTCAGGAGGAGCCCTCTAGAATGAACTTAAATATTGATGTAGTTGACTGTTACTTCTCCATCCTTGTATCTTGGTGGCTCTGGAACTCAAAATGTTTCCATTAAGCTGACTGGAATTAAACTTAGAAAAAGTTCGACAAGTCTCATTTTGCACAAAGTTCTTTTTTTTTTTTTTTTTGGGAAAATGCATAATTATCCTCCTCGCCTTATACCCAAAGTTCTAAGTACACAGTTTTTCTTTGCGAGATTCTTAGTACCCCTTAAACTTTTTTTTTACCTTAATTATTTGGAGCTTTTGTGTTGAGCTGGACTTGAACGTAAACACACCGTCCTCAAGCGCATAGTAAATTAAAGAAAAAGACTTTGACCTATACGAAATGGCCAAGTGTCGTTCTCAAAGCTGATAAGAGTTCTTCTTCTAAACATAAAACATTCTTCTCCCCATTATACTAGCCATTTTCAAGACTTTAAGCTGGGTTTTGACTTTCAATTTTCTTTGATTTGAAGAGGTAAGTGAATTTTTTGCGTAAATTCCTTCCTTTGACTCATATTCTGTTAGGGTTTATTTAATTTCTTTCCCAATTTCTGTCTATGAAATCTTAGGGTTAGGAATGGCAAACACCAAGTTGAATAAATTGTGCATGATGAGATAATCCAATGCTCAATGCCGAAGTGCGACGCAAACATCGTATTTTGCTACAAATGCAAACTTCTTGGTCAGATCAGAATCCTGGAACACGATTTTGGTCTTGTCCTCACTATGAGGTATGTGTTCATGTTCTAAGCCTATTGATTAATTTAAAAATTAATGTTGATTGGGTCGTTATTATATTCGTTAAATTTCAGGCCACAAATTGCAAGATTTTCAGATGAAGAGACAAAGAAAGAGTTGATGAAAGATCAAAGCTTATTCTTCCAAGATTGGTAAATAAAATCAAAGAGTTTGAAGAAAATTACGATCGTCTTAAACTGCATTTGGAAGAGCTTGAAGATTCAAAACAGAATGTTGATTCGAAAGAGAAGAGTATGAAGGAAAAAAAAGAAGGAATTTGTATAGAAAATTCATTTGGTGTTATGGTTTGTGTAGTTGTTGTGTATGTTACCAGCTTAATCCAAGTTGGCAACTTGAAGAAAAATCAAATGGAGTTGCCATAGTAGCTGGCTGTTTTTGTAATATAATATCATTTTGGTTGTTGTCATAATAGAAGATCATTTTGGTATTGATGTTGGATAGGGTAAGTTAGATGTGGTCTGGTTTGTCTACTTTATTTTGGTATTGTAATGAAACATCATTTCGGTATTGTATTAAAATGAAACATTATTTTGGTATCATTGTATCATTTTCTGTTGACAAATTTGCTCTGGTTGCTGTTTGAGCAAATTTTGGCAAAAAGAAAGAAGCCTCTTCACAACAGCTGATTAGCACATTGCAAACGACTTTAGAACATCCAAACCAATCGCATATAAAGAAAAAACTACTATAATTTCCAACAAATCACTTCAATCGTATATTTGAATACCAATAATCTAATAACAAAAATATTACTTTCCAACAACACTTTCAGTACTATTTCATACACAACATAAAATATTAGCTTTTAACAACCAAAACAATGGTATATTTGAATAACAATATTCCACAATTCTAACAACACTTCAAAAATTCGAACAGTTTCATAACACAAAAACACCATTCTAGATAGAACTAAAAACAATATGGCCCTATCAACACCATAATTTTCATGGTTCTTGGGACTGTGAATTAGCATTCCTTGATTTGTGTCTAATCTCTTGAAGTTTTCTTGTTGTGATTGCTTTTTTTCCTTTCCACTTCAGTCCACTTGTTGGTTTGAAACCAATGTCACCAGTTGATCTTGTTATCTTTGTTGATGATGTGGTGGATACTATTCTGCTACTTGGCAGCCTAGGCTATACAAAAAATAGTGTAATTAGTTTAAGGTGCATTAAGATAATAGCAAAACTGATTGCATCAACACTTACATTAATAGTTGTGAAGCCATTCTCAGCCTGAAACGCACCCATTCCCATCAGTCTTGGCCTTTTATATGGTGTTGAGCTTCCAACACTCCTTCCCCTTCCTCTAGTAGTAGTACATGAACTAGGTGCAGCAGATGAAATATGTGCAGCAGATACAGTATCAAATGCATTTTGGAGCTGAACATGAAAATCAACTTTCAAGTGAATGATGTGTTGTGGCCCTTCCTCTCCTTCCTCTTCCTCTTTTCCTGCCTCCGGTTGTTGAAGAAATTCCAGCAGCAGTAGAATTATCAGTTGCTGTATCGGGAGGTGCAGAACTAGGAGCAGAACAAGTAAACAAACTGTCAAATGAAGTAATGGAAATTCAGCACCAATAGATGCACTAGATGCAGTATCAGGTGCATTAATAGCAAATACATTAGTTGTTTTTCTTGGTTTATTTCTTTTTCTTTTTACAGTAGACTCACCTTCATTAATAGTTGATTTCTGTTTTAAAAAAAAACATGTTAGATAGTTACTATATTTAAAAGAAATGATAAAATCGAACATTACCTTTGGCCTGCCTTTTCCTTTCCTGAAAATGATGGTTTTGCAGCAATTGTTGATGAACTAGCACCAAGTCTATCACTCTTTGTACATCCTCTTTTGTTGTGACCCCTCTCATGACAGAGGCTACATGTCATTGTAAGACCAGTTTTAGGCAATTTACCAGACTTCTTAGTTTCATTTGTCTCTTTCCTTCTAACCTTTTTTGGTCTGACAGGCATGCTTTTGACAACCGGTGGTGCAACAGAAGGGTTAGTAGATTCAGGCCACATTGGCATATTACTCACTGATTGAATGAAATTAGAATAAGTCAACAAGTATGTCTCCTTGTTGCAGCAGCTATCAATGAAGTCTGTTGGTTCAACATTGTCATTATACATTGCACATATGGCATGTGGACATGGTATCCCCTTTAGCATCCAAGATCTGCAACTACAAACCTCTTTCTAAGGTACACATTATGTTGTTTACCATCATCCATTAATTCATATCCTGTTTGTCCATTAAACTCAATGGTATATCTCATTGATTTTTCAATATTGTCCTCTAATATCTTTAAGGCCATTGGAGAGATGTTACTGCTCTATATGTTTGCAAATACCCTTAACTTGCCTATTCTGGTCATCATCTTGATTCTAATCTCTTCAATCATACTAATAGTCTTGTGCCTTGCTGTCAAGATCCAGGCATTAAAACTCCCTGACATGTTATTATCTGTTGCATCACACTTGACTTTACAGTTAAAATAAATCTTGCATTAATACTCCTTGTCATAGTACAATAGATCATCCACTATGTTCTTACCAAGCATTGACAATGTTTTAAGATTTTTTTTAAAATTTTGCTTCATAAATGCTTCTGGCACACTACTAGAATAAGTTCCTCCTTTTAAGCCCTCTCCATTTCTTTGACCAATTAGCTCAGATGTGCCTAGCACACATTCTTTGTTCATAAGCTGAAAAGAATTCCTTTAATTGTTGAATTCAATCCCTGCAAAACAGTTATATGAAAAACAAAAAATGAATGCTAAGACAGTTTTAAAGAAAGAAAGTGAAGCTAATGAAACACAAAGTTACAGTTGCTGAAAATATACCTTTTGCATGTCAGTGATCAAAGTGAAGCCTGTGCCATCACCTAATCCCAAGTCTTCCTTCAACAAAGTTAAGAACCATGACCATGTAATTTTCTTCTCATATTCAACTACTACCCAAGAAAGTGGAAGCATTTGATTTTTACCATCCTTAGCCGCAGCAACTAGCAGTTGCCGCCTACTTACACCTTTCAGGAAATAACCATCCAAGCCTATGCATTTTGTACACCACAAGAATGTATTTTTCAGCGCCTCAAAACAGAAGTAAAAACTTATAAACACTGGCCTACCAAGTTCATCAGGTTCACCAAGCTTCACAACACAAGTGCTCCTAGGGTTGGTCCTTAACAACTCATCCATGTAATCAAGAATTCTACCAAACTCTACATTATGATCACCCATTATTCGCTGCAGTACTTTAGCTCTTGCTCTCCTCGTTGTGGTCTTACCAACATGAAATTTGAATTTCTTCCTAATGAATTCTTGCAACTTGAATATCCTTATATTTGGTTGTTCAGTTATTCTATCTTTAAAGATCTTGGCCAAGAATTGAGAATTACACAAATAATTTCTGGAGGCCCTCTCACACTTGTGAACTGGATTTTAAGTTCTTATAACAAAATTATTACTTACACTATCCAAGTTTGCAAACAAAAGCCAATTGCAGTTATCCTTGGTGCACCTCATCACAACTCTAGTTGGCTCATTTACATGCTTTTCAATCAGAATTCTTTTTTGTAGTGCATACCTAGTTACTGCATCTCTAAAATCATCAACACTCTCAAAGATTATACCCAACTTCCATACAATCTTTTTACATATTTTATCAAACTTCACATTCTTTGTAGATGTAGATCTCCTTCTTGTTAGCTTTACCTTCCTATTTTCCCCATCTTCATTCCAACATTCATCTTCATCAGTTTCAAAGCTATAAGCATCAGAACTTGGATAATAAGGTTCATCATCACCTAGCCTTCCTTCTACACTCTTTTTACCTGCTTCACTCTCATCAAAACTAAGATCTGGTGCAGCATCACCACATGGTACATCTTTAGTATCAACAGCAACTTTCTCCTTTCTTTTTCTCCTTTGAGATGACCTACTTTCTTTCCTAATCTCTATGTACTCCTCGTGTACATCACTGTCATAACCACCTCCCTTCAGAGAAGTCACTGTCTTCAGAATCATCACTTTCTTCAGTTGATTCATCAAATCCATCAGATCCATCTTCACTGGAGTAATCTTCAATTGGAGAAGATTCTGGATCTGAAAGAGCAGTTGTTACATCTGTTGGATCAGCAATTGGATCTGCAGAAGCAGTTGTATTTGGAGGAGCAGTGTGTGGAGGAGCAACAATGTTTTGGAGGAGCAGCAACAGTGATTGCAAGAGCAGCAGTAGTGTTTGAAGGAGCAGCAGCAGTGTTGTGAGGAGCAGCAGAACCATCAAAGCAGCTCCTTTATTAAAAGCTAAACAAGATTCCTCCTCAGGCATGTACACATATACTTCCAAAACAACCTTATGTCATAAAGACTTACCAATTGCTAAAAGAGCCCTATCATTTTTAATATCTCCTAAAATGCCACAATTAGGTGGCCGAATACTAAATTTACAACTTGAGTTGTACCCTAATTCTTTAATATAATCCTTCAACTTAAAATAGGATATGGTATCCACATTAACATCCAAATATTCACTCATTACCCCACCAACATATTTTGGTTCCCCATTTTCAAACTCTATGACCCCACCATGATATAATTTTAAAGTGATTAAATCAAACCCACTCATACCTATATGCAAACAAAGCAAAATAGTCGAGAAAACCAAATTTAGCTGAATCCGACAAACTACAGATATTAGTACTAGAAAAATAATTATTTGCTAAAAAATAAAAAATTTCACTGAAACCATGCACAATCAAATCTCCGAGGTTAATATGCAGACAAGAAACCTCAAACTTATCCTGCCAATTCCAAAATCGCAATGGCTAAAAGCATTTAAAAATCCTAAACTAACACAAAAGTAATTAAATGCAGCAAAGAACTAACCTTTGCTCTTGGATTGTGATGATTAAAAAGCTTAGACTTCCAATCTAACCTTCAATCGACACACGAAAAATCTTAGAATATTATTCTTGTTTAGCCTTCCAATCTGACCTCCCCTTCCTTGAATCGTACCATTAAATAGGGGCTTTATAATTGTTTTCGATCTATTAGAATCCAATTGCTAGAGAACAAAGAAATTTTTAAGTCTTGCTGATTTCGTTAAGGTTCAAAGAGGGAAGAAGAATGTGAAGAATGGGGGAAATTTTTGGATCTGATGTGTTCTGTTTTAATAGGACTGAAAATAAGAGGTAAAAAAAGATTAAAATGGGAATGGGATGGGGGGCCTATCGTTTTTTAATAAATGACGCGTGTGTATACATTGCATGTATTTTAACTGGGATACTAGTCCAGCTCAGCATAAAAGGTCCAAATAATTAAGGTAAAAAAACAAGTTTAAAAGGGTACTAGGAAACCCGCAAAGAAAAAGTGTGTAATTGAAACTTTGGGTATAGGTTTGGGGGTAACTATGCATTTTTTCTTTCTTTTTTCAAGAAAAGGTTATACCTGTGAGTTTTCTATGATGCCCAAGAAAATCGAAGAATAACAATTTTGAGCGAAATAGTGAAAGTTTGGTATAAGCTGCCTTTTGCACGATTATTGAATGTTTTAATGTTTATGGATCTAGGATATCGCATTTTTTGATGTGTCGTAGGTACTTGAATTTTATTGCCCAGCTTGAACACTATACTTATGTTAACCTATTTTTATGCTTATATAATGAGGACTATTCCTGTCAAATAAAGAGATTTGGTGTGAATTCATTAGCTAGATTAATTGTTTCCTCTTGAAATATGTGTGATTAAAAATGGTAAAAGATGACAAATGGGTGGTCCATTTGACTGTTGTAATAAAGTTTTTACCAATTCTTCCTCGCTCTCTCTTTATCAGTTTATATACCTACTAGAAGTTCACTTCAATCTTACCCTCTAAATATTTTAAAGGCCTTAATCGGCAAATTAAGAGTAGTAAAATTTTCTGCTTGTGATAAAATAAGCCATGTGAATTGAAACCGAGGGAATAAGATTTACTTCTTTGTTGTAACGATATGAGTTCTAAGAAGGTCTCTTGAATATGATGCATGCTATATCAATTCAGGATTCATAAGAGAGGAATTTAAAGACTAGAAATGTGCTAAAGGATTTGAAATTTTACTCGCAAGCCTACAAAATATGTAGAGAATCCCTAATTTGAGTTCACTCGATTGTTTTTAATCAAGAAAAAAAAGAGATTTAGTATAAATTTAAGAACTATAATCAAAATTATTACTTTTCTACTTGGAATTTCGGCTCAAAGCTCAATACATGCTTACTACAACTGGTACTATATAGAAGAGGTTAAAAAGCATGACGAGATCGTCATCATCTCTGCTTACTAATCAAGGGCATTTATATCTTTTCAATTGCTTTAATATTTACGTGTGGGTAACCTTGCTAAGGAAGCGAAGCCTCCAACTGAATTTTTCACTATACTCATTTAATTTATTGTGAATCGCTATGACTCTCTGATTAAAATATGAATCTCGCTTTAAATTATCTACTCCACGCGCTCTATATGCAACAATTTTGAATTATCACTTCCAATAAGGGTTCCTATGAACTTTTCATTTCACGCCTATTCATCTGCAACTTATTTAGGGAAAATATATAAGATGCACTCTGAACTTGTCCTGAAAAATCAGTTTCTAACTCAACTTTTATAGGCGTTCTTTTTCCATCCTATAATTGTCTAGTCTAAATGTAATTCCTCCCTAAAAATACATAACCAAGGTTGTGCAGGGTCGTGTTCTCCATGCTCCACCACATGTCAAATTTTAATTTATTTTATTTTTTCAGTTATTTTTTTATTTAATTTATTTTTCAATTCCACTCCATCCCTGTCGCTGTTATTTTGAAAATAAATATTGGGTTTCTATGGACTTATCATTATTTTCTCTCCTTCAACCATAACTGTTAAAGACCACCAAATCATTTGTTGCTAGCGTAAAGGAAGAAGTTCGGGCAAAATAAAAATGGAGAAGAAAGACCCACCAAAGCTGTTTGACTGAGTATTAGCCGGAAAAATTATCCGACGTACTCATCGGTAGAGACAATGAAGACAGCTAGAAAAACTCTCCAATGGTAATTTTATTTGATCTCTTGGGACAAGCTAATGATAATGAGATTTGAACTACTCATTTTCAAATAATATCCACATTGTTCACAAATATTCATTTTTTATTTCAAAAGTTTCTTATAATTTAATACATAATAATTTTCGCATTGAACCCACAAATGCTTGTATTTTTGAGTTACCTCGAGATCATTAGAACTTTCTCTTATAGTTAAATCACTGCCCTTCGTACGAGTTCGTCTACTGAAACCCTCGTTTTCACTACTATTTCAACTTTCACCGTCACAAATGGCCCTATAAAAATAACTGTTACTATAATCTCACTACCACTTATAATGGAAATATCTATACAAAAGAAAATATATTGGAGGCATGGGCTAGGTGAGAAAGAAAATGATGGGGTGAAGGAGGAGAGGAGATTAAGTGGTCCAGTAATGGTGGGAGTGTAGCATGCTGCGTATTTTGGGTTGGAGAAGAGGAAATATAAAAAAAAAATGAGATAGAAACAATAAAAGAAAAAAGAAAATAAGATAAAGAAAGAGAAAAAGAAAGTGGGACCCCACAAATAATTAAGTTCAATATATAATGTCAAATAAAAATATAACATGAATATGATTTAGTATGTAATTAATATTCTTTTCATGGTTCTACTCGAGTTTGGGAGAGTAAAACCACCTTCTCTGTTATGTTATCATTTAGGGGGTTTTTAAATTCAGTCTGGACAAGAATAGGATGAAAAAAACGCCCGTAAAAAATTGAGTTTGAAATTAATTTTTCAGGACAGTTTCGGAGTGCGTCTTATGTATTTTCCCACTTATTTAACATGTCATTATTAGAAGCATAGTGCAATCATTTTCTTGTGTAAAGCCCAATTGCCTCTTTAAACTCATATCTGTAGAGATGGTCAACATGAGCTAAGCTGCAGATCTGACCCTTTTCGTCTATTAGCATATCCACTTTTCTTGAGCCACACTTGCAGAAATAGCTATGAGAGACTACTCTTGCAAATATAACCATTCAACACACCGATTAGGCCATGTTTGCAAAATTAGCTAAAGTACAAACACAGCCATTTGGACTAAAGGTTTTCAAATCTGCCCAATAGTGATCAGATCTGTAAAACCGAGTCTTCAGGTAGATAAACAACTAACAAAGCTTTTACACTTTGAAATTTGAGCAAAATTTGAAGATAAAAAGTTTATGGATGAGTCAATCTTTCGGACAATTTCATATTCGATAAAAATTAAAACTCAACATCATGTCATTACAAGTTTAATCATTAATACATATAAATAATGATTCATATCCATAATTTTAAAGAAGAATTAAGGAACAAAATATTCTGATGGACGAAATAAATTTATAGTGTGATTACATGACTTTATTATAGTCAATATAATGGTGAACTCTGAAGACCCTACGACCATCGAACACAACATCAAAATAGCAATAACAGTAAATCCAGAAGGACAGAAAAACTTGAACCAGAAGACCCAAAATAAGAAAATAAAAAAAAATAAAAGTGACTTTTAAGATCGAAAGCATAACATCAGCCCTGTACTTACATCTATTTCCTTTTGTTCTACCTGTTCTCCACCAAAAAAAGTATACCGAAATTCAAACTTACATTTTTAGATCTCATAATCATAAGAATATGGTTTTCAACTTTATAAAATAATATACATTTGTTTTAGTGCTAACTATAGCAAAAATCTTCATTCTTGACTTCAAAACTTAATATTAAAACGCTTAAATTTTTGGGAGGAGGACATTAAGGATATATGTATGGTGTAAGTTACTTTTACAAAAAAAGAAAATGTTTTCTATGAGAAAGTGTTTTTCTGAGATTTGTTCTTAGGGAAAACATTTTTCATTTATTGGGGAAAAAATACAGTTTTTGCACTTATGAGCGAAATTGACTTTCCTTTAAACACCCAATTTAATTGTTCCATAAGTTAGCAAATTTAAATAATTTTTAAACTTTAGTTTTGCTTATTAGACTTTCATTTTTATTTATATAAAACTTGCTTTTCTTTACGTAATATAATTGAACTTTGTAGCTTATGAAAATTTTCATAGTTCTTGAGTATCAAATAGTACTTTTTATTTAGAAAACTAGTGAAGTTAGCCTGTGCAAGCACGGACCCAAGTGCAACAATTATCGCGGGATAATTTTGTACCGCCAACTAAACACTGTATAAATTTAATCTCAGACTTAATCTTGAATATCTTATCTTATCCCATCGTATCCCGCGTACCAAACTGTCCCTTAGTGTATTTACATTTTTTTTGCTTTCCATTTCCATGGGTTGGCTCAGAAATGGGAATTAATCCAGTCAGTTAAGATAGGAAATTGAGATTTTAAATATGATAGAACAAAAATTTTTGGCACTTCATATCATGTGATTCTTCATTCCAATTTATGATGAAGTTTCGCATTTAAATGGACGTGATAGCTAAATTTACAAGCTAACGCTTATAGAAATATCATTTTAGACATAATATTCTTTTTGTAATGTACTAATTAATTTTCTTCCATACGGTCTTTTCGCTACAGTCAAAGCCATGAGTCCTCACTCCTCCTAAACAACTACTGTATAAAAATGTAACGTTTCCAGAAAAGTATATACACAGTCATAACTTGCTAAAAAAGTGGATATTTGGAACATGAAACAACTATAACTAATATAAATTGAAAATCATAATTAAGACTATTTTATCAGTAATTCCATAAATAAATATGGATAGCACGACATTCCTTGTACTTCCTCAAAACCTTGATACTCCATTTAAAAAATTTAGCAACTCGTTTTTCATCTACTTCAACTTAATCTTCTCAACAACCAAAAATAAGTGATGATATGTTATTTTGTTTGTTTTGTTTGTCATTTTACGGTCAGGAAAGTAATTTTTTTTAACTCACAATTTATGAGAAAAGATATACTCCACTAACATACTTGAGATGTATGGAATACATCACATAATTATTAAATACAAGGTGAGCTATCTAAATTGCAATACAATGTAATTAACATGATGTGATATTTTGAAATTTATTCTAAAGTACCAATCAATACATGAGCATATCGATTTTTAAATAGGATCAATTACAATAACAACCGATAACTGAATAACTTATTCTCAAATGGAACCTATATAAATCATCGGAATACGTGTGTAACAACTAAAATGAGGAGATTGATATGACCATCCTTAACTTTAATTATTACTTTGTAGCCGTAGGCTAGAACATATTACTAAATGTGATGAACTTATATGCAAATAGAATGAAAGATATACTTTACATGCTAAACGCAATCTAACATGAAAAATGAACCAAGGTTCACTCACAGAATCAGAGAAGAAATTCACATTACGTATTAAACATTTAAAGGTAAGAGCGTATAATCAAAATCAAAAAGGAAATAATAGCGTATAATTATTTCTCACCAAGCAACTTTGTTGGATATATGAAAAGAAGAAGCCTTGTTGCACAGTCTGTTTGAGCAACCAGCATGAGTAGATTGATATGACCAAACAGAATAACTTATTCTCAAGACCTTCGGTACGAAGGAAAATATTTTTCGGAAAATGCTTTTTAAATTTTTTATGTTTGGTTGGCTTAAATATTTTGAAAAATATTTTCCTCATGAACTTATTTTTTCCAATTGGAGGAAAATGTATTCTCTATCAAAACTCTTTTCCAACCTTCCTCCCATTTCCCATCCCCACCAACCCACCCCCNCTCACCCTCGCCCCCACCCCACCTCACCTCCATCCCCTACCCCACCCTAAATAGAAATATTATTGAGAGTCTTTACACAAATAGCCGGCCACATTCATTGTTTACTTTTTCTAGCCATATACATAGATTATACATTGATATACACATATATAGTACATAAATTATGCACATATTATACCTCCACCAGCTATTTTTAGTGTAAGTGGTTGGGTGGGCGGCTACTTGTCTTAATCTTCACCAGCTATTTTTAGTATTATTTATATTACTTTCTTTTCATGTTATAGATAGTTTTTTTTTATTTCAACAAATGAGTATTTTCTTTTCGTGATATAAAAAGAGCACTTTTTTTCATTTTAACAAAAAAGGTACTTTTTTTTCATTTCATGACGTAGAAAAAATAGTTTCTTGCATTTCAATAAAATAATGTAGTAAAAAGTATTTTCTTTCATTTCAACAAAATGGTGTAGTAAAAAATATTTTCATTTATTTCAACAAAAAAATATTTTATTTTCATGATGTAGAAAAATATTTTCTTTAATTACAACTAAATAGTGTAGTAAAAAATACTTTCTTTTATTTCAACAAAAAGTATTTTCTTTTCATGATATATAAAAGTATTTTCTTTCATTTCAACAAAATGAGTATTTTCTTTTCATGGTGTAAAAAAAGTATTTTCTTTCATTTCAACAAAATGAGTACTTTATTTTCATGTTGTAGAAATAGTAATTTCTTTTTTAACCAAAAAAGAATATTTCTTTTAGTTATGGAGCACAAATTTCGACGTTATTTTTGCATAAAAAAGTAAAGCAACACATTAGTTCTTTTTGGGTTTGTATGAATTTTAAGAAGAATAATTAAATTTCTGAAGAAAACAGAGTCATGAAAATATTGGATATTTAGGGGGAGGGGGAGGGGAGTAGAGAAGAACACATAAAACATAGAAACACATTTAGTATTTTCTACTCTTTAATCAAACACTAAAAAGTATTCTTCGGAAAAAGATTTTCGCTCACCAACCAAACAAGAAAAAATAAATGATAAATCAAACCACTCATTTTTCATGAAAATATTTTCCTTCGTACCAAACACGCGCTTAGTCTACTTTACTGATACTTTGTTACTGCTCTGCAAGATATACTTCGTGAAATCTGATGTCCCATGCATGCTGAGATTTTTGTTGTTGTTTGCCCCAAAAATTGGAAACAAATCAATTGAATTTTGAGCGTGGGAAACGATAAGTAAGTGACGAATTCGATTGAAGACAAATATATGATAAGATAGAGAGGATACAATATTTGAGAAAGATTATGATTGCAAGACTAGGTAGATCAATATATTGCCTTTGTATTTCTTGTTTACAGCCCTTTTTCTCTTTTTTCCCCCCCTTGAACCAGTGCCTCAACACACATATATATAGGAAAAAATCTACCCCCC
>MCJB01001890.1:0-14654 GCA_002018475.1 Nicotiana obtusifolia
TGGTTGAAAAACGTGGGAGAGGGCCTAAGAAGTGTTAGGGAGGCCAAATTTGAGGAGGAGAATAGGAAACTCTAATTCTAGTCCAAGAAGGAAACAACTCCCAATCCAAAAGGGAGAAGTTTCAAGGAGTTGAAATTCTATTTGGACAAGGAGAGGAGGGACTAATTTGTGTTAGAAAAGGAAAGGGGGGGGACCCAAAATCCTAAGGGCTAAGGAGAAAGGATTAGTCTTCTCCAAACTAAAGTGGGAAAGCTTCTAAAATTTCCTTATCTCTTCAATTTCGAAATTCTTCTTAATTTCACTACTTCTAATTAGTAATTCTTAGGTAATTTCCCTACTTAAGTAATTACTAATCTTTGAGCTTGTAGGACCTCGTGCTAAAACTCAGAATTTTCACATTCGTAGATAATTCTTGGCTTCTTGTGCTCACTTAAAAAGCTGTCCGCCTATCGAGTCACATAACTTCACTCTCCCCGAAGAAAACTATTGATCTTGTGAACTTGAAAGGTCGCTAAGAAACTTGGTCAATTAGAGGAAGCCAGTTTGAAGACAAGTGTGAAATCCCACCCAAAAATTTGAGTGAACCCAAGAGTCATTCAGAAAGTGAGAGAGAGAATTTTAACTAACCTTAACACACTCCCTAGTATTATTTCTTTTGTAGGTACATGGCTACGGAAGGAGAAAAGGTTGTGACGGATATTACTTTGGCCGACCTCTTGGCCGAAGTAAGGGCACTTAGCGCCCGAATAGAGAACATGGAAAGATCCCCTAGTAATCCAAAGCACGCCGGAGAAGGAACTAGTGACGGTTCCACAGTTAGACCCGAGCAGTTCGTGGAGTTAGCTCGCCAAAACGAGCAGAGGGATGAAGGTGCTCAAAATGTCAGGACCATGAGGATTCCCCGGGGTGTCATGCCACCATTAATGCCAGCCCGGAGAAACATAGCACTCGTAGGGAATATGAGAGCAGCCCGAGAGGATGATCAACCCGAGTTCGACGAATTTGAAGATGATGATTTGGGGCCACGGAATCCAAGAGTTGGGCAGAGGAATGGAGGCCGAGACTACGTGGGAAGACGTGGTTATGATCATGGTCTGAGAGGGAGGCTTAGAGGTTTTGGTGGAAGGAACTTAGAGTATGACTTTGATGAGCATGTTGAGCATTATGAGGACTTCCAACCAATCTTACCAAACCGAGGGGGCCGAGACCATATCCGAGACAGTGGGTTGAACAGCGTCAAGGTTACTATCCCTGCTTTCAAAGGAACTAGTGATCCTGACCGATTTTTAGAGTGGAAGCGTCAAGTTGAGCGGATATTTGAAATTAATGATATGTCTGAAGAGAAGAAGGCTACATATGCCATTGCTGCTTTCGAGTCCTATGCTTCGACTTGGTGGGAGGCTGAGAAAAGATCCAGAGTTAGACATAACCAACCAGCACGCATAACATGGATAGAATTGAAGCAAATAATGACTCGTAAATATTTCACACCCACGGCACAAGCAAGAACAATTACGGAAGTTGTATGATTTGAAACAAGGGTTGAAGTCCGTGGAGGAATACTATGATGACTTTGAGAAGATTCGTCTATCACTTGACATGGAAGACGAAGAAGAAGAAGAGGCTATTATCCGATTCAAGAATGGGTTGAATAATGATATCTCCAATCAGTTGAGACTACATGTGTTCATTGCTCTTCATGATGTGTTCTTAGCTGCCATTGAAGCCAAAAAGATGATTAAGGAAAGCCGGACAGCTCGATATAGAGGGGGTTCAGATTCCACTATCATACGTCGAAACAAAGAGTGGA
This sequence comes from Nicotiana obtusifolia, assembly GCA_002018475.1. Classification (NCBI taxonomy): domain Eukaryota; kingdom Viridiplantae; phylum Streptophyta; class Magnoliopsida; order Solanales; family Solanaceae; genus Nicotiana; species Nicotiana obtusifolia. The sequence continues at coordinate 1,811 of MCJB01001890.1, forward strand.
CGACGCCGAACACTGGGGGAGCAAGCCAAACCCGAGAGCCTAGAGAAAGCAAAAACCAAGAGCCTAAAAAGATAGCCCAAGCTACGGCACCTGGGGTTGAACCTAAGGGGTCCGGAGGTAATTCTAAGACTCAACTCAATTCTCCTAGCGCATCATCTTTTCAGTGTCACAAATGCAAAGGCTATGGGCATTTCGCTAAGGATTGTCCAACACGGAGGACCATGTTAATTCTTGATGATGGAACTGTGTGTGAAGAAGAAAGTGAAGAAGAGAATGAGGATGATAAGGGGGCAGAATTGGTTGAGTGCGAAGAGGAAGAGTTAGAAGAAGAGGGTGTGAATATGTTCTTGGTGGTATGTAGGAACTTGAGCACTATGAACGTACAGGAGGAAGGAGGTATGCAGCGTGAGAACTTGTTTCATGCCAGATGTAGGGTGAAAGAAAAGGTGTGCTCGATGATAATAGATTCCGGAAGTTGCGCTAATGTAGTAAGCCACACGTTAGTGACTCAACTTAGTATACCTACGAGGAAACATCCCCGTCCTTATAGATTGCAGTGGTTGAGTGAATATGGTGAATTAAAGGTAGTAAGGCAGGCACTCATTAAGTTCAAGGTGGGAGCTTATCAGGATGAAATCTTGTGCGATGTGGTGCCTATGCAGGCGTGCCATTTACTATTGGGCAGGCCTTGGCAGTTTGATAGATATGTTGATCACGATGGAAGGGTCAACACTTATACAGTCAAGCTGGAGGGCAAGAGTTACGTACTTAAGCCCTTAACACCGCAACAGGTTAGTGATGATTACAAACGCATGAGGGAACTGAAAGAGGCGGCTAGAGCTAAGGCTCTGATGGAGACCAAAACCGAAGCCATAACCAATGCTAGTACAGCGAACCTGTCAGGTAATATTTGTGCTATGATGCAACCAGGTGAGTATTTGAGAAGTAATGATAGTTCTAAACTCTTAATTTGCCTAATTCATACGGGTGTTTACTTGAGCTCTAATGATGAAGTTTCTACTAACGTTCACCCCTTGTCTAGTGTTGTTGAGGATGTTTTACAGGAATATGTAAACATGCGGCGAGGAGATGGTTCATTCCAAGTATTGCAGGAGATCAATAACAACGCCTATGTTATAGACCTACCTGGTGAGTCTAGTGTTTCTAAGACATTCAACGTTTCTGACTTAACTCCTTGTGTTGCAGGTAGTGCCCCTTTGAAAGACGAAGATGGTTTAATTTCGAGGACGAAATTCTTTCAAGAGGGGGAGAATGATGCAAATAAATTTGATCAAGTGTTATCAATGCCATCTACAAACAAGACAAGGAAAGGCGTTGGTTAACCTTGAAGAAGATCCAAGCGTCCATAAATCTTGCTATGGACGAATCTTATGTTGAAGATGTACATTTGTGTTTATGTTGTATTATTATGTAGTTATTGAAGACATTAATTCTTATTTGTTTGGTCCTGCGTGACTATTCTTTAAATTAGCCAAATTGTGGCCTTTTTGTTAATTAGTTGTTTCCTAGTTGATTTAGGTTAACTAGTTATTCTTTTCCTAGTTGATTTAGGTAAAGGCTCATTCTATATAAGCCTAAAAACTTCATTATTTTGACACCTTTTGACATTATTATCAATCAAAACCCGGCAGCACATTGCTCCCAAAATCGTGTGAATTAACTTGTCCAATTTTGGTGTGATTCAAAATTGAACTTGTTCCTTTGTTTGATCGAACAGTTTGCAAGACCATTGTTGTCTTGAGGGTTGTTCGTATAGTATAGGTACTCCGTGACTTCATCAAGAAGGTAAGTAGACTAGTTCCTACTTGTTGTCTTGATAGTTCATTGAGCGTCTTACTTCTATCTTTTGTTTTCTTGTTTCCGCTTTTTATATTGCATCAATAATACTCGCAGTGTGAAGAATATGATGACATCGGTCCAGAAAATCCTGAGCATCCTCTGACTCTCCTTTACTGAACTCGACCAAATAAAGCTTCCAAATCGCTCCAACCTCTCTACTCTGCATTAGTCATTGGTGGACCAACCTCGGCCCGAGCAGCAATAACTGGCTGCACAAGCAACACCGCTGGTGTCCGATAACTCTGAGCTAGCTACTTTGGAGTGCGAGCGGCCAGAGTCTAGGCTTCCCCCCAACCTGTGATGTAGCTGGTGCAAGTGGTATAGTAACCGCTTGATCTAGGCTCATACATACACTCGAGATCTGATCCAAAGACTCATGATACCGGCTCAACAATACTCAGAACCTACTCCTCCACTCGAGCGACTAGTGGCTCTATCGGTGTTGCCCTCGCTGTAGTGCGAGCCCCACCTCGTCCTCTGCCTCGGCCCAAAACTCTCGCGGCCTAACTTGTGGTGCTGGTGTCTGTCTGCTTGATCCGACTGCACGTGTCTTCACCATATGTGAAAGAATAGAAGAGTAAAGGCTAAAATCTCAGAAATAACAAATCCGCACGACAAGAATACAAGAAAGTGAAGTTTTCTAAATTGTTCGATAGCCTCTCGAAGATAAGTACAGATTTCCCTATACCGATCAGTATGACTCTACTAAACTTACTCATGACCCGTAAAAACCTATAAACCGAGGGCTCTGATACCACCTTGTCCTGATCCCAAAACCCTAACCAGCCGTGATGGCTCCTAAAACACTTGCTAGGCAAGCCGGACATAAGAATAATGAATCATAATAGCATAAATGACAAAAATAACATAATTCTGAAACCTTAATATAACGTAAAAATGCCATTATATGATAAATCCCCCAAAACTGGAAAATAAAGAGTCATGAGCTCTAATACGGAAATACAAGTCTAAAATGGCTAAATACAATATTGTTTGAAATAAAGACAACAACACATAAGAAAAGAGATTCCAAGACTGCGTCGAGAATGCAGCTCTACCTTGTCTCGCAGTGATCAGCTGAACAAGCAACTTCTCTACTGGTGAATGTGTACGACACCTAGATCAGCACAATTTACTAAAGAGTGTAGTATTAGTACAATCGACCCAATGTACTCAGCAAGTATCATAACTAACGTCACCGAGGTAAAAGAAGAAAGAATTATAAATGATAAGTAAATCAGGTAAATAACCATGGAAATTTCAAATAAAGATGAAATGCAATAGCCAAGTAATACTAGCCAGATTTTCCTTAGAATTTCAATAACTATACCAAGCCACTGATAAGTTTTCCTCAATCTGGATGTACACCATGAAGAGAGAAACATGATAGGGAGACCCTAGGGGGACAGATCCATATGCGCACACTGCACGGATAACTCACGTGCTTCACAAACCACTCATGTACTAATAACATCAACCACACGGACAACTCACGTGCCACTGATATCAATATTTAGATTCTCATGGACAACTCACGTGCCAATAATCGCAATGCACCCGACGTGGTCACATGCTCAATATCAACAATGCACCTAGCGTGGTCACATGCATAACAACACAATCGCCCCACGTGGTCATATGCTAACAGTTCAAATTATATCACACAAAAAGCAAATATACAAATATACATGTATATGATCAATGAATTTCAAATTTCACATTTCTGGGCTAGTATAAATGACATGCTATGGCGTATGCATGTGCAAAATGTGCTATTATAGCTCTTATAGGCTATTTCATCACGGAAATAGCAACTATCAAGTTCAATCAGGAGATTAGACTCTATGCAACTTCAAACATAGATCAAATAGCTCACAACAGGGTTACTATGTGAGACATCACAACATAAAGCTTAACCATCAATTTAAGGCATATCATAGACTAAGCATTACCCCAAGTACTGATAAATACCCCGGTGCTAGCACACGGGCTCAACCCCATACATATGCGCTATCCATGGTATGTAACTATCACAAATAACTCAAACAACTAGCACCTCAACCAAGTTTAGATAAGATACTTACCTCAAGCAAGCCAAATTACTCCTATAACAAACCATTCCAACTTAAGCCCTTCACAAGAATTGATTCCAAATTATAAAGCTAAGATCTTTAACCAATATCAAAAAGTCAACCCAAAAAGTCAACCCCGAGCTTGCACCTCGAAACTTGACCAAAGTCACAAATTCTGAACATCCATTCTCATAGGAGTCCAATCATACAAAAATCATCCAATTCCGACCTCACATCGACCTTCAGATCCTCAATTTATGCTTAAAAAAGGTTTTTACAAAAATCCCCAATTTCTTCACTTAATTTCACCAATAAAATGTTGAAAACAAGGAAGGAATAATGTGATGTAAACAAATTCGAGCAAAAAATACTTACCCCAATCCAAATCGTGAAAATTCCCTCCAAAATTGCCTAAAACCGAGCTTTCAAACTCAAAATGCAATATAATAAAAAAAAAACCCTCAAAATATAGTTATTAAATAGTATGCCCAGGTGTTACAGATCGTGATCGCAAATAAAAAAATGCGTAGCTGCCAAAACCTCCTACATGAACACGACATACCTGTTGCGAATATGATGACCAAATGCCCAATAGATACTCGATCAAAGACCAGACCATACGATCGCGGTGAACAAACGCGTGCCATCCTCAGCCTTACCTTCTTTCTACATGAATGCAGCTCCCTACTCGCATTCCTGATGCACAACCTTCCTAAAGCTTCGCAAACATTTCTCTCTCTTCGGGTACGCAAAGTACAAAACCCACCTGCCACCATTAAGCACTATGCAATTATAACGACCTGACCGGTCGTTTTGAGCTCTTGTGCATTGTTCGGTGGTATGAGGCATTAAGTAGCATCAATTTATGTATTATGACTTGTACGTGTGGTCGGAATTGAATTTCAGGAAGTTCGGAGTTGATTTGGAAAGAAAATATTCCATTAGAAGCTTTAAGTTGGAAGAGTTGACCAAGGTTTCAATTTTGAGTAAACGGCCTCGGAATTAGGATTTGAAGATTCCAATAGGTTAGCATGATGATTTTGGATTTGGGCGTATGTTCGGGTTAAGTATTGGGTGGTCCCAAAGTATTTCAGCGCTTATTGTGGAAGGTTGGAATTTTGACCTATGTTTGATTAGAGGTGGAATTTGGCATTATGGATGTTCGTATGGGATTCCGAACCTTGGAATAGGGTCGTATCGTGATTTATGACTTGTACGCAAAATCTGTCATCATTTCGGTATGTTTAAATATGACTCGGACGCGTTCGTCGAAGCTTAAATTTTTGAAAGTTGAAAGAAGGATTTTTATTGTCAGTTCGTGGTTTTGATGTTATAGGTGGCATTTCGAACCTTTGGATAATTTTGGTTAAGGCATTGCGATTGTTTGGCATGATTAGACGGGGTCTCGGGGGCCTCGAGTATTATTATTCGAGGTGGTTTCGGACCATTTCGTCTTGTGTTGAAATTGCTGGTTTCTGGTGTCATATTTGGTAATCATGATCGCGAGATAGGCTCGCGATTGCGTAGTGTTGATTGGGAGGTGGGTGATGTTTTTCTTTGCGACCGCGTATTGAGGCTCGCGATTGCGGTGTTTGGTCAACTGGTTCATCGCGTTCGCATGGGAGGATCCGCAAAGTGTTAGCGAGGTGGCCTGGGTTTGGAAGGTTGTTCTTCGCGATCGCTTATCCTGTCTATCTTATATTCCAGATAATGTTGTATTGTTATTATACTTCCTAGTAGATGCTCATGCACTTGTGATACCAGGTTTTGGGATGTTATAGAATTTGTTTATGGTTTGCTTTACAATGACACACTTTTACTTTATATTTAATTTAAGTTGTACGTATCAACGGTTTTCAGTGCATTGATTTCTTTATCTAATAAGATTCATGATTTCAAAAATAATAAAATGAATAATTAAATTGGTAGTTCACCGTTGGCTTGCCTAACAGCGACATTGGGCGCCATCATGACGTATTGTGGGTTTTGAGTCATGACAACTTGGTATCAGATCTCTAGGTTCATTTGGGTCTCGCGAGTCATCCGCGAGTCTAATAGAGTCTTGCGGATCAGTACGAAGACGTCTGTACTAATCTTCGAGAGTCTACATGGTCGTTACGAGAACTTCCATTCCTTGATTCCTCATCGTGCGATGTGATCCCATTGAAGATTATGTCTTCATTTCCTTCCTACTCTTTCTTATACTATGTTGAGCTCTTGTTATTAATCGGGCATCCAGGAGTTGTAATGGTACTGCAGATGTGGTGCAGGATGTTTCTCCCTGCGTATTTGGGCAGGCTATTATTGTCGCCTTGTGGAAGGTGTTCAGTTGTTTCAGCCCAATTTTAGTGTTGCCTAAGGTTTTGAGGCTATGCACAGTATATTATGAGGTTTATGCATTGTTATCTCACAATGGTTGTGTGAATGGTTAGGTGCTTATTTATGTATCGCGGCAGTGAATGGTTCAAAAAGGGGATTATTCTGCTCATGGATTAGAGATTTGGTGTTTAATTCTAAGTGGGGAAAAGGCATTTGAACTATGGATGTTCAGGCCTTAGTTGATGGAGTAGCGAGACTTGATATTTTCGAATATGGTGGAATTCTCATTTGTGATGTGGTGTCGTCATCATGGGTGGAATGCATTAAGGCTCATTAGTGTTATGGTCTCCTTTGATTTGCCTTAGGTTCAGGGTGTTATGGAATGGTACCTAAGCAGCGTTTATCAGAGATGGCGGGTTGTATGGTGGCTTCGTAGTTGAATCGGTGTTTTTAATGTTGATGGCTCGGGTGAGATGAACTTTATGGAGACTCGGAGTTGGTGGCAATTTATCTGTTCAGGTGCTACAAAGATGGATTATGATTTGAGGCAGTATTTTGGCAGCGCAGGAGAATGAAGGACATGGTGGGAGTGGCAGGGTAGCGTATGGACTCTGTGGTGGGATAGCCACATGCTTCGAGAGAGTTTAGCGAGATTTAGGGATCATGGTGGACAATGACTAAGTCTATGAATTTCATCTGGGATGGTGGCTACTGTGCCGAGGAAGTTTGAATATGACGGAAAGGAGTTTGCTAGGAATGAAGAGGGGTGTGAAAGCCGGGTTATCATTTTGGGATGCAATATGACTTCGAGTTTTGGAATCTATTTTCAGAGCTATCTCCTGTGAGCGGGTTAGCAATTGCATGATTTTTATGAAGTTCCTATGAAGAGATCAACTTTATACCAAGCGGGAGGCACGTACTATGATGCAAGCTTGGATCACTTGAAGAAGATGGTGCCACTGTCAGGAGGTTGAATGTGCGATTGTGGCTAATAATTCAAAATTTTCTATGAAAAGTATAACAGGTGATTGCGAGAAATTTGGCGGGTTAACGATGTGAGATCATGGCAACTGAGAAGCAAGAGTTAATGTGGGTTCTTGATTTGTGTTATTGTAGCGTAAAGCTAAGTTGGGGAGCCTACCGTCCATGATTGGGTCATTTGAGATGAGTATTGATTGGGACCCGTTATGTGATTTAATAGAGGTATTGATTCTGAAGGCAAGTCAAGAAGAAATCAGAAGAAGCTGACTCAGACTAGTAGTGGTTTGGATCACCATGGGTAAGGAAATGATCGATTTCTTTGGTGTGGTAAGGCAATACAGGTGTTTCATGGTTGTAAAACTTCTGTAAGGTATCAAATTTTGATGGCTTTTATTATGTGAGAATGGGTCCCGGAAGAGTTCTGGCAGTTTAGAACACGACGAGAGTTCTATGTCTTTTGCGGCTATGGGAAGTTGGTCGTGTTTTGCGATTCTTCTTCTAGAATGAGTTAAGTTAAAGGTTCTAGCCGATGAATATGGATGTAAGAGCATCAACTCCGTTCTTGTGGGCTTTTGAGGATGTTAATTCTACTGGTGGTTCGGGAGTTATGATGAAATTCTTGTACTCTCGCATAGCAGCATGATAGGTGCAGTGAGCAGTATGGAATTGGAATTTGAGGATCAAGGTTGCTATCCAGTTTTGACAGGAATGTCACAAGCTTGGAAGAGCTGGGGAGAGATTTCATATGTTCGGAGTATGTTGGCGTTATTTTTGTGTCACCTAAGAATGGTGTTCTGTAGAAGAGGCATTGTGTATTGATTTATAGATTCTTAGTTTGCATTACAGTAATAGTATTGTTGGTATCCATGGATGTGTAGATTTTGCTACCTAGAGCAGAAGGTCGTGAGAGTATCTCCCGCAGGATGATTGTATAAGTGTGACGTGTTAGCCATATTATGTGGTAGATATTAAAATCAGGTATGGAGATTCTAGTACTGTCGGTGACGGGAGAGTTTATGTCTGAGAGGCGCTCTATTTCTTTGGTTGCGGACTGTGGAAGTTTGTTCCTGATTTGACGGTTGATTGTATATGTCATGGATATGTTCATTGTGGATCTTTGGGAGGTTATAGACCCATTATGGGATGATCAGAATCAGCTTGAGGTCAGTTGATAGGCCTAATGTGAATGTATATTTTATACCAGATCAGATATGCTTATTCGGCATAGCATCGACGGATGGGTCTTCAAGCATACTGGATGGTATTCCTGGCATCGTCTATTTCAAGTGCTACTCCTTTATGCTACGTGGGATTTGAGACAGGTTGATTATTCACACGTGTGTTGTGGTCCTATGCAGATTGTCATTTATTGCACCTTATCGAGCTCGAGTTTTGTAGCGCATGGCGCTATCCGCCTCCCCAGGGTTGTATTTATGCACTTGGTGTGCTCGTGGTTGATATTCAAGCATTTCATGAGTTTGAGCATTATGGCCTGATGGGTATTGCCTATTGATTGTTATGTGTGGATCGGGTGGCAAGCTGCCACAAGTATCATATATGGATCGGGTTGCACGCTGCAACTGTATCATATGGGATCGGGTTGCATCCTGCAACTGTATCATATGATGAGTACGATTCTTTGTACTTATTTTGTATGTCTTGTTTCTCATCTCTGAGATAGGTTCATAGCATATGTTTGGCCGCTTTATTCGTTATGTGGGCTGGATAGTTCTTTGCCATAGTTTGCTCTTCCTTATGGGTCATATTCGAGTTATAGTTTGTTGGCGCATTGATGGTGCCATATGAGATTTTAGATGGTGTTTGAGGTGGCTCATTGCCCAAGCAACTTGTACTAGGTGAGATGAGGTCATTGGACCTGAGATCAGTGCTATTGGATTTATGTAAGGTATATTAAAGAGAAAATGTCAGTGTTCAGTTCAGAATGAGGTAATGGTTCTTGTCAAGCGGAGAGACCCCATGATCTATTGATTTGGCGGGCAGTTATGAGCTTCTAAGGGTCGCTTTCATGTTTGCAGTATCTCGAGGGCTGGAGTAGGGCTTATGCGCGTTACGAGGTATATTACGGGCACAATTCTAAGTGCAAAAAAATGCTCCAACTTCTCACTAAACACAACGGCGATAGAGAGAGAAACCATCGCGATTATCCCAACGCCGTCCATGGCGATGCCGGCCGGCGACATTCCGGCTGGCCAGCCACACCAAAACACCCCAAACACGGCTAATCCTAACCCAACAGTCCAAAAACCCCTAGACTACTCACAATTACTCAGACAAGAGAGAATAAACCACTGTTCAAACTCAAACCCTAGACAAGAAATCGAACAAATCCCAATCAAGAAGGTAACATACATTCATGGTGTCAAATACACGGAAGCTGAGGTAGCTCGCATGAACATCATGGAAGGATTGCAATTTGCGGTTTTGGAGAAATTTTCATATGGGTGGCCGGAGCTGCAAGAACTAAAGAAAATAATTCCAATTCAATGCGGAATCAGAGGGGAATGCAACATAGGCTTGTTCAGAGATAAGCATGTGCTGATTAGGTTATCTTTATGGGAAGATTTCATTAAAATTACTTCAAAAAGCACCTATTATCTCAAGGCCAAAGATGGACTGGAATACCAGATGAGGCAATTCATATATGATACCAAATTCAAGTTTGGCGAAGAAACATCGATGGCTATGGCTTGGATATCTTTTCCCCATCTTCTGCCGACCTACTATGTGAAAGAATGTCTTTTCTCCCTGGCTTCCGCAGTAGGCAAGCCCCTTCATCTTGATGCAGCTACTCTAAACAAAACAAGACCAAGTTGTGCACGGGTCAAGGTCTTAGTTGACTTACTAGTGGATTTACCCCAAAAGGTGAGACTAGATATAGAAAATGAGTCGATAGGGGAAACTCGAACAGAATGGATCAAAATCCAGTACGACCTCCTACCAAAGTACTGTAAGCAATGTAAAATCCAGGGACATGAAATGTCTGAAAGCTGGAAACTGCACCCTGAAATGCTCAATAAGGACAATGCTGCTGGAAAAAAAACAAACTGAAATAAGGAATGGAAGGGGGAAGGAATTAGCAGTTAATGAACCCCCGGTACTAATCTTATCGAGTGGCAAGACAGTTGGAATCAATGCACAACAATGGAGAGAAGTCAAAGACAAGAGATTGCAAAACAAGGCAACACACAAACAAGGAAAACAATATGATCCAGTTAACAGAAATGGGCAGCAGGTCTGTGATGCAAACAAATTTCGAATGCTTCAACAGGAAGAAGAAACAGAAGTAGTGAACCACAATTTTGAAATGAAGAGCAATGAGCACACTGAGTCTAATAAGGAACAAGTATCAGAAATGCCGGATCACTCAACAAACAAGAGCAATGTTGCAATCAAGGAAAATGGAAACATGGTTAGCAAAGTGAGGAAAGAAAAGGCAGACATCCATAGGACAGAAGATCAAACACCAGGAGATACAACCAAAAATACTCACACAGCAGGGAATACAATTTCCAATACAATGGACAACCAGGAGGATGGGATAAGCAAAGAGACTACCCCAAACTCCACAGCAGGAAAGACTAATCAAACAGTTAAGGAGAATGGGGCAGAGCAAACACTTGCAAATAAGGATGCAGGGGAGGATCAACACTATGAAAACATCAGCAAAGGAAACAAACACCGTAACCTCTCAGAAGGAACACCAATGCCAAACGTCAACCAAATAGTTCAGATCACACTAGAAGCAGCTGAATCCAGCACCAGGAAAATGACACCATCCACTAGCAAAAATGCCAACACAGCTAAAGCAATAACAGTAAGAGTAGCCAATAAAATAGAAGAAAGAAAGAGGGAATCCACTTCACAATGGGTCAGAGAAAGCTTCCACAACAACCATAATAACACAAGCAGCCAAAACACAAGCCAAAAGCCACTCAACAGCACACAGGGAAAGTCAATGGCAAGGACAGAAGCAGGAACAAGCAGACAACTAGAGCAAATTACAGGAAGGTTATGGGTAGACCAAATGGAAGAAGGTTCAGAAGAAGGAGAATTACCTGATGGAATTCATGAAGAGGAGGAAAGCCCCAAAGAAGCTGGAAAGCAACATTACAACAAGTACCAACAGCTGTCAATCACAGACCAAGACATTAGCATAAAATCAGGATCTTTAAGAGACCAACTGCAAGCAATTTTCAAGCCAAAAGCAATGCCAACATCACTCAAACCCATGAATGCAATCACAGAAAACACAGGAAAGGATTTGGATGATGAAAATGCTTCACAAAACATAAAGAATGCAGCAAGGCAAGGGGACCTATCACCAGGACAAGCTAATAAGTTAACAGGCAGAGGAAACCATCCAAAGAAGCAAATCAAAAGTGTCTCGGCATCAAAGCAGATATTGAACACTCAAAGAGCACCTGCATACTTGAATCAATGAAAGCAATCATTTGGAATATAAGATCAGTCAAAACAATGCAAGCCTTCGAAAGACTGATCACACTCAACAACAAGCACCGATTTGAATTCATTGGTATTATGGAACCAAAGCAACAACTCAAAAAACTCGAGCAATACAGAAGAAAAATTGGCATGGCACAGGCAATTGCAAATGTGTCGAACAAAATATGGGCTTTTCTGGAGGATGATTACAATGTCACAGTGCTCACTGACACGGTACAGCAACTCACACTGCAGCTGATTCATACAGGGACAAAAGAAAANCTTCAAAAAGCACCTATTATCTCAAGGCCAAAGATGGACTGGAATACCAGATGAGGCAATTCATATATGATACCAAATTCAAGTTTGGCGAAGAAACATCGATGGCTATGGCTTGGATATCTTTTCCCCATCTTCTGCCGACCTACTATGTGAAAGAATGTCTTTTCTCCCTGGCTTCCGCAGTAGGCAAGCCCCTTCATCTTGATGCAGCTACTCTAAACAAAACAAGACCAAGTTGTGCACGGGTCAAGGTCTTAGTTGACTTACTAGTGGATTTACCCCAAAAGGTGAGACTAGATATAGAAAATGAGTCGATAGGGGAAACTCGAACAGAATGGATCAAAATCCAGTACGACCTCCTACCAAAGTACTGTAAGCAATGTAAAATCCAGGGACATGAAATGTCTGAAAGCTGGAAACTGCACCCTGAAATGCTCAATAAGGACAATGCTGCTGGAAAAAAAACAAACTGAAATAAGGAATGGAAGGGGGAAGGAATTAGCAGTTAATGAACCTCCAATACTAATCTTATCGAGTGGCAAGACAGTTGGAATCAATGCACAACAATAGAGAGAAGTCAAAGACGAGAGTGCAAAACAAGGCAACACACAAACAAGGGAAACAATATGATCCAGTTAACAGAAATGGGCAGCAGGTCTGTGATGCAAACAAATTTCGAATGCTTCAACAGGAAGAAGAAACAGAAGTAGTGAACCACAATTTTGAAATGAAGAGCAATGAGCACACTGAGTCTAATAAGGAACAAGTATCAGAAATGCCGGATCACTCAGCAAACAAAAGCAATGTTGCAATCAAGGAAAATGGAAACATGGTTAGCAAAGTGGGGAAAGAAAAGGCAGACACCC
>MCJB01001891.1:1341-21043 GCA_002018475.1 Nicotiana obtusifolia
AAGCCTCGAGTTACTAAATGTGAATTCCAAAGCTGTAAACTATGTTAACCAAACAGTTGATGTGCCAGTGTGTGTGAGCTCATTGTTTTGATAGTTCTTGTGTTCACTGCTGCCATCTAGAACTTGCCGGGTTGGTTCTTCGTTGCCTATAATATGTACGCTAAGTTAGAGAAGTGATCTTAGGCTTTCTTTGATTAGTGATGAAACCTTTCTAGCCTTTTCAGCCGACTTGTGCATAATGAATATCACTAGTACCCTATTTTGAGCCTTGTAGCCTTTTTCTTGGCCTCCGCATTACAACCTTATCCCATTCATCAAAGATGGCTTCTTTTGAACCCATTCCTCCTTGAACATTGAGAATATTGTTAAAAGTTAATTTGGGGGTAGGGATCAATAAGAAAATGGGCAAGATCGTGAAATAAAACTGGAACCCCGTACCTCAAAAGCTCATGTTAATCTATGGAAGCTTCGAAAAAAAAAAGAGAAGAAATATTCTATGTGGGTGGTATAAAGAAGCTTGAGAATCAAATAAAGAGGTATGGAAGTGGGGTTTAATGCGGGATTGTAAGGCCATTGAGGCCATGTGGTCAAAAATAACAAGGTTGAAAGAAAGAAGAGTGTAATTAGTGTTCAAGGAAGAAGTAGCCACTATTATCTAAATCTACAATCCTACCCTTCCTTAGACTGACGTTACAAGCTTATAAAGTCCTTATGTGATCTTTAACCAGGTGTTCTTATAACTAGGCGATGAATTAAAATAAGGGCAAGCCTATGGCATGGCAGGTGGTGACACTTGAAATTCTGTTCTGAGAGCGAGTGTACTAGTACTTTTGTCCCTTGAGTTTGCTATGATAAATATTGTGAGAGTGGGACTTTCTTTCTAGTGAGGGCACATACACTGCTAGGTTGATAGTCAGTTGAGCTCTGAGGAAAGCATAAGTAAATTCAGTTGAAAGTAGCATTTAGTTACTTTGTTGAGGCTCAAAGTTCACTAATTGATTGTTTGCTTTTGAGAATTTTAATGATTCAAAGGGGGTACAGTGGTAAAAAGGGTTATACTTAAGATGTTAACAACAAACACCGTCCATGGTCAGTATTGCTTCATATTTGATAAGTAAAATCTAGTTTAGGACAGTGTCATGCTAGTTGCTTGAGGACAAGCAAGAGCTTAAGTTGGGGGTGTTGATGTGCCAGGTAATTTCGGCACATTTTGATACTATTTGTTTAGAGTTTAACTTGTTCTACTTGTTAATTATCACGATACTTACGTAATTTTAGTGTAATTTCAGTGTATTGAGTGAAGAGATCCAGAAGCATGGAAAGAAGTCCAAAAAGCCAGCCAAAGTCAAGAAAAGAGGTCAGGAGCATAGCAGGTTCAATTCTTCGATCGCAAAACAGCTATGCGAGTCGTATTATTCGCAAGAAGATCGCATATGCAGACAGAACTTTAAGCCAATTTTCAAGTTGAGAATGCGGTCGCAAATGTTACCGAAAAACAGGAGTGCGAACCGCATTCTCATCGCAAACACGAACAGAGTCTGGGTGAAAAATAGAGTGAAGAATGCGATCGCATTCTGCGATCGCAAAGTCAATATGCGAACCGCAATTTCAGATGCGACGAGAGGGAAGCTGACTGGTGTGATCTGCGATGGAACATGAAGATTTGCGAACCGCATTCCTGTTCTGCAACAGGAATGCGATCCGCATACGTGCAACGGGGTCAAACTTGACTGTTGCTCGCCTCGGGTTTTGGGCTTCTATAAATAGCTTTTCTAGGGTTGTGTGAAGGGATACTTGTCAGAATTCAGAGTGAAAAGTACAACTTTTGATTATTTTCGAATTGAGAGAAGTTTTTGGGTGATCAAAACTGAGAATTCTATATTTTTGTAAGATGAATTCAATTATTCTCCTTTGTTCTTTAGTTTTCAATATGTGTAGCTAAACTCTAATACTGAGGTTGTGAACCCTAGATGGGTATAATGTTATTGAGAGTTTGATATTGATTCCAATTTCGAAAGAAGCTCGATATTTATTTATTTCTTGTTCTTATATTAATCGTTAGTGGTTGCAAACATTAACGAATGCCAATTTACGCTATTGTATCTTGGAAAAGTGAGATAGAGTTTGGTAGAGATAAATAACAATAATTCAAGGCTTTAAACCTTGTTTAACGAAATCACTTAGGAATAAGTAGATTTTAATTTGGTGAATGATTGGGTGTTCTTAATTTTGACTCTTTTGTATTCGGGAGAATCATAAGAGGATACGTTATCTAAGTGTTGGGAAATACTGGATAATAAGTTAATAAGAACCGATTGCATATCAAGAACGGACTTCAATATCAATATCAAGAGCATTTTACTACATTAGAGGGAACACAACCTTAGTATCTTAAATTCATATTTTTACGTTCAAATTATTCTCAAACAGCAGTTCTTAGTTTACTTTTCTTTACATATTCAACACCAATTTATTCTATTTGGCTACTTGATCGAATTACGACTAAGTAAAGTATTGCATTAATTGGATAATTGTTTCACGCCTATTCCCTGTGGGATTTGACCCCAACCTCGTTGGGTTACTATATTTGACATCGATCGCTTACACTATTGTTAAGGTGTAATTTGAGAGAATCAGGAGATGTCCATACTTATGTTCGAGAGGCTATACGGTGTTAGGAAACTTCTCTTTCTTCATCTCATATAGCGCAGTTGATATTGCGCTAAGTATCTTTCTTTTATTCTCTCACAGATGGTGAGAACGCACGCAACAGATGTACCCAGTGGTGGAGGAGGTGCTCTTCCTGTTGCTAGAGGCCGAGGCAGAGGTCGGGGGAGATCTTCAGCTCCTGCTAGAGGACGAGGGCATCCTAGAGTTGCTCCTGTCGTACCACTAGCGGATCTAGTGAGGATCTTGTCATTGAGGAGCAGGGTGAGGTGCCTGCAGCTGAGCCGGCCCCGATAGCTTTCACGTCCTACCGGGATTTCAGGAGTTCATGGGCCATATATTGCGGTTCATGGATTCTTTGACGCATGGTGGTTTATTTCCAGCGGACCCAGCCACATCTTAGGTGGGTGGGGAAGCATAGACCCCTACCGCTCAGGCTCCTTACATGCTACCGTCGTATATTAGACCCTAGGTGCATTACCTGTGGGCGGAGTTCGGCCAGTTGCAGCAGCTGTACTAGAGCCCAAACCAAATGCGACCGTCGAGCAGCATAAGCTGTTGGATAGATGGACCAAATTGCATCCTCTTGCCTTTGGCGATGAGTGACATGAGGACCCCTAGGATTTTATTGACTGTTATAGAGACATGTTGCACGACATGAGAGTATTGGAGTCCAGCGGGATGGACTTCACCACATTTTCGTTGGAGGGAAAGGCCCGTAGATGGTGGCAGTCCTATCTTCTTAGCAGACCAGGGGGTTTGCCTCCCTTGACTTAGGTTCAGTTCACACGTCTCTTTCTCGAGAGATATATTCCACCCTCTCAGAGGGATGAGCGACGGGGTCATTTGGAGTGGCTCCAACAGGGTTAGATGTCTGTGACCAATTATGAGGCGAGATTCTCTAAGTTGTCTTGTCATGCACTTATGGTACTCCCCACCGATGCAGAGAGAGTACGGAGGTTTATTGCGAGCTTGGATTATGGTATTCAGGTAACTATGGCCCGAGAGGTGGAGATGGGGACTCCTTACGAGCATGTTGTGGAGATAACTTAGCAAATTGAGGGTATCACAACTAGGGCTGATAGTATATGACAAGGGAGAAGAGGCCTCGACACTCTGGAGGATTCGGCGGTGCCCCGTCTAGGGGAAGAGGTAGTTCATAAGGGGTCAGTCCAATAGACCCACTTATTCAGCACCATCGCCTTCTCGGGTGCACCTGTGCGGCCCTATTTCAATGCCATTCTAGAGAGCTCCTACTGTCTACCAGCTATTCAGGGTTCTTCCAGCGGGTATCCAGGTCCCCAGGGTATGACTAAAGGTCAGTCATCCCTAGATGTGATCTTGCCTCAAGTTTCGAGGCAAGGCAGTTTAGGAGGGCCAGCAGGACCATCAAGCCATGATTACCGCACCAGCTGCCGCACCGGCCGTCTGGCCTGCCAGAGGCAGAGGGCAGGTGGGTAGGGTTCTCCCTAGAGGTGGAGGCTAGTCTGGTGGAGCTCCAGCTAGGTTCTATGCCTTTCCATCCAGACCAGATGCAGTAGCCTCAGATGCTGTGATCACATGTATTATTTCTGTCTGGAGTAGGGATGCCTCAGTCCTATTTGATCCAGGGTCTACATATTCATATGCTTATTCTCTATTTCCTCATTATCTGGATGTCTCTTGTGTGTCCTTGGGTGCTCCTGTATATGTGTCCACGTTAGTGGGCGATTCTCTTATTGTGGATCGGGTTTATCGGTCTTATATTGTGACTTTCTATGGTTATGAGACCAAAGAGGATCTTCTGTTGCTCGACATGACCGACTTTGAGGTCATCTTGGGCATGGACTAGTTGTCTCCATATCATGCCATTCTTGATTTCCATGCCAAGACTTTACTTTAGTGATGCCACAGTTTTCTAGATTGGAGTGGAGGGGTTCATCTATCAGTGCATCTAGTTGGGTTATCTCTTTCGTGAAGGCTCGACACACAGTCGAGAAGGGTTGTTTGGCTTATCTATCTTATGTTCGGGATACTGCTATAACGACTCCTATGATTTATTCAGTGCTCGTGGTGCGAGAGTTCTTCGGTGTGTTTCCTTCTGATTTACTAGGCATGCCACTTGATCGTGATGTCAATTTCAGTAATGATTTGGCGCCATGACCCAGCCTATCTCTATTCCACCATATCGCATGGCTCCGAAAGGGTTGAAGGAACAACTTGAGGAGTTGCTAGCAAAGGGGTTTGTCAGCATTGGGGTGCACCAGTGTTATTTGTGAAAAAGAAGGATGGAGTATGCAGATGTGCATTGATTACTACAAGTTGAATAAAGTTACCATTCAGAACAAGTACCCATTGCCACATATTGATAATTTATTTGACCAGTTGCAGGGTGCTAGGGTGTTCTCTAAGATCGACTTGAGATCTGGGTATCATCATCTGAAGATTCGTTCTTCGGATGTTTCGAAGATGGTTTTCCGAACTAGATATTATGAGTTTCTAGTGATGTCTTTCGGCTTAACCAACGCCCCGATGACGTTTATGGATTTGATGAACGAGTTCAGCCCATATCTTGACTCATTTTTCATTGTCTTCATTGGTGACATATTGATCTACTTGCGTAGCATGGAGGAGCACAAGCAACATTTGAGAGTTGTGCTTCCAGACCTTGCGGGAACAGAAGCTATGTGCTAAGTTCTCCAAGTACGAGTTCTGATTATTTTCTATGGCATTCTTGGTACATGTTGTGTCAGTTGAAGGTATTGAGGTGGATCCCAAGAAGATCGAGGCAGTCCAGAGTTGGCCTCGTCCTACCATAACGACCGAGATCAGGAGTTTCTTGGGGTTAATATGTTATTATCGTTGGTTTGTGGAGGACTTCTCATCTATTGCAGCACCTTTGACTAGATTTACCCAGAAGGGTGCTCTGTTTCGATGGTCCGATGATTGCGGGGTGAGATTTCAGAAGCTTAAGACAGCATTGACTACAACACCGGTGTTAGTGTTGCCTTCCGGTTCAGGGATGTAAAATGTGTATTACGACGCTTCACATGTTGGTCCGGGTTATGTATTGATGTAGGAGGGCAAGTTATTGCATATACTTCATGCCAGCTGAAGCCCAACGAGAAGAGTTATCCCATACATGATTTGGAGTTGGCCGCGATAGTTCCTGCTCTCAAGATCTGGAGGCATTATCTTTATGGGGTGCCCTATGAAGCTTACACTGATCATTGTAGCTTGCAACATTTATTTAAGCAGAGGGATCTTAATTTGAGGCAGCACAGGCGGCTTGAGTTACTGAAGGACTATGATATTACCATCCTTTACCATCCGAGCAAGGTAAATGTGGTTGCGGATACCTTGTGCAGAAAGGCCAAGAGTATGGGTTATCTGGCATTTATTTCAGCAGAGGAGAGGCCATTGGTTTTGGACATTCATTCCTTAGCTAACAGACTTGTGAAGTTGGATATTTCAGAGCCCAATCGAGTTCTTGCATGTGTTGTGAATCAGTCTTTATTATTTGAGCGGATCAAGTCTTGTCAGTATGACGATCCGCATTTGTTGGTTCTTAAATAGATGGTACTACGGGGTGGTGCCAAGGAGGTTACTATCGGCGAGAATGGTGTTCTGCGACTCTAGGGTCGCCTGTTTGTTCCTAATGTTGATGGCTTGAGGAAGAAGATTCTAGAGGAGGCAACCAGTTCTATGTATTCTATTCATCCAGGTGCTACGAAGATGTATCGCGACCTGAGGCAACATTATTGGTGGCAACGGATGAAGAAAGACATAGTTGAGTATGTTGCAAGGTGTCTAAATTGCCAGCAGGTTAAGTATGAGCACCAGAGGTCAAGTGGCTACTCCGGCAGATGGTTATACCGGAGTGGAAATAGGAGCGGATCACTATGAACTGTGTAGTTGGGTTGCCGCAGATGTTGAGGAAGTTTGATGCTGTTTGGGTCATTGTCGACAGGCTGACCAAGTCGGCACACTTTATTCCGGTTGTGACTACGTACTCTTCAGAGAGATTGACCCTGATTTACATTTAGGAGATTATCCGGTTGCATGGTGTGCCTGTCTCCATCATTTCAGATAGAGGCCCTCAGTTCACTTTGCATTTTTGGAGAGCAGTACAGAGCAAGTTGGGCACCCAAGTAGAGCTCAGCACAGCCTTTCATCCGCAGACCGACGGGCAGCCGGAGCAGACAGTTCAGATTTTTGAGAATATGCTCATAGCATGTATGATTGATTCCAGAGGGCAGTGGGATCGATTCTTGCCTTTGGCCGAGTTTGCTTCTAATAACAGTTATCAGTCCAACATTGATATGGCTCCATTTGAGGCTTTATATGGTCGGCGATGTTGTTCGCCCATCAGATAGTTTGAGCTCGGCGAGGCTAAGTTATATGACACTGATTTAGTGAAGGATGCCTTGGAGCAGGTAAAGTTGATTCAGGAGCGACTTCACACAACATAGTCCAGATAGAAGAGTTACACATTTCAGAAGGTGCGTGATTTATCATTTATGGTGGACAAGAAGGTTCTCTTGAAAGTCTTGTTGATGAAGGGTATCATGAGGTTCGGGAAGAAGGGCAGGTTGAGCCCAAGTTTTAGTGGCCCACTTGAGGTGTTGATGCGAGTCAGGGAGGTTGCTTATGAGTTTACTTTGCCTCCCACTCTATCTGGAGTTCATCCCGTCTTCCATGTGTCTATGCTCCGGAAGTACCATGTCGACAGGTCGCATGTGTTAGATTACAGTACGGTTCAGCTAGATGAGAGCGTGGGTTATAAGGAGGAGCAAGTTGCTATTGCTGACAAGCAGGTTTGGCAGTTGAGGTCCAAGAAGATTTCTATGGTAAAGCTCAAGTGGAGGGGTCAACCATTCGAGGAAGCAACTTGGAAGGCCGAGGAGGACATGAGGAGAAGATATCTACGTTTATTCAACACTCCAGGTATGATTCTAGACCTGTTCGAGGATGAACATTTGTTTAACAGGTGGAGAATGTAACAACCCCATCGGTCATTTTGCTTTCTAGTTCTCTTTTCCCCTAATTAAGACTCCTCGTATGTGCTTTTTCTGTTTTATGAGTTGCGGGGATCGTTGGTTTAGGTTTGAAAAGGTTTGGGTAGAAATTCAGAACACTTAGTTCCTGAATAGTGGTCTATGGTGCCCAAGTTTGACTTGAGTCAACATTTTAAGTAAATGACTTCAGAACTGGTATTTGATTGTTCCGATAAGTTCGTATGATGATTTTTGGACTTTGACGTGTGCTCAGATGGGGTTCGGGTGATCCGGGAGCATTTTGGCGCTTAATGTTGAAAGTTGGTTCATTGAAGGTTTTCTAGTTATTTAAATTTGGTTTAGCATAGACTTTGATGTTATCCAGATCTGTTTGGGATTCTGAGCCCGGGAATAGTTCCGTATGGTGATTTATGACTTGTATGCAAAATTCAGGGTGATTCCGAGTAGTCTAAGTATGATTCGGCGCGCACGGAGCTAGTTGAGAAGGTTGAAGTTCACAAGTTGATTCATTTTGGTTTTGGGATGTGATTCTTAGTTTCGATGTTGTTTTATGTATTTTGAGGGTTCGAGTAGGTCCGTATTATGGTTATAGACTTATTGGAACATTTGGACGGGGTCCCGGGGGACTCGGGTGCATTTCGGACCGCTCGGAGCTAAGTCCAAAACTACTGGTGTGCTGGTTCTGGTTTCCTTCTTCGCAAACGCGGAAGGACCCTCACGTTCACGATGAATGATTTGGGGAATGGGTGCTTTAGCTCTTCGCATTTGCGGAGAAGAGGCCGCGTTCGCGAAGCTTCAGGACTTGTGGCCTTCGCGTTCGCGCAGAAGGGGTTATAGGGCCAGGGGTCTATGGGTCATTGCTCTTCGCGTTCGCGAAGGGCGGGTCAGATTCGTGATGATTGGGCTAGTCTAGCCTTCGCGATCGCGAGGACCCTGTCGCGTTCGCGAATAAGAGTTTCAGGGGCTTGGGTAGTTTTTACCTTCGCGATCGCGAGGGCTTGTCCACGATCACGAAGAAGGCAGATCTGGGCAGTGACTTTAACAAAAAGCTGGACTTTGGCCTAGTTTTGTTCATTTCTCTCATCTTGTGCCCAATTTGGGAGCTTTTTTAGAGAGGGTTTTTAACGTAGCATCTTGAGGTAATTGTATTCTACACAATGTGAGTTTAATACCTAGATTATGGGTAGACCTTAACATGAAAATTGTAGAAATTTTATTATTTTGTTGAAAACCTAGATTTTGATAAAAATGGGATTAGACCACGAAAATAGTTATGAAATTGAGTAGAAATTATATATTTGTGTTCTTGAGGTTATGGGCAACAATCATTTACAAAATATTTCCGGAATCCAGGCACGTGGGTCCGAGGGTGAGTTTTAGGAATCTTTCAAATTGGGTTAGGAAATCACTTTAATAAATAAATTATGAACTTTTGAGCAATTATTGATTAGTTTGTACAACTTTTGGCTAGTTTCGGATTGTTCGGCATTGACTTGAGGCTTTTAGAGTGATTTGTGGACCGGAAAGTGGACATGGGAATGAGGTAAGTCTTTTGCCTAACCTTGTAAGAGAGAATTAACCCCATAGGTGTTTTAAATTGTTATTTGCTACTAATTGTGGGTGCTACGTACACACGAAGTGACGAGAGTCCCTTCGTAACTAAAATTCATGGTATGTCCATGTAGACATAGGCTTTTATTATGCTATTACTTGCACTATTTGAACTCAATTTGCTAGTTTAATTGCTTGAATTAATAAATAAGATTTGGTTGAAGATTATGTTAAATCAAGCTTCATTACTTAGAGATTTGGCGGAATGTTTAGTCATTAATGGAAATTTATATTCTTTTATGAGCTCATCTTGAAGATGTAAACACATAATTTGTAATCCGAAGAGTTTCCCTATTCCTGTGGATCGGGCCTAAAGCCTCGGCAATTTCATATATAGGATGCATCCATGGATCGGGCTGTACGACCTCGGTATAGTATGTACATGATTATTATGGATCAGGTCATACGACCTCGGCGTAACCCGTGCGTGTTGTCACTCGGAGTCAGATTATACTTGATATGTCTTTCATGACTTAAGACTTTATAAATACATGTTGGCCCCTTGTTGAGATTTGCATGTGATATTTGGGGGACTTTTTATCACGACCCAAAATCTCACACGTCGTGATGGTGCCTATCGCAGTGCTAGGCAAGCCGATAATCACAAATAACCGCGCATCTTTAAATTTAAAACATAATGAAATAAGCTTAATAGTGAAAATCTCATAATAACTGATAAGAAAATAGCGCAACTCAATACAAAATCCCCCATAATCCGGGTGTCACTTAGTGCATGAGCATCTAAATGACAATACAGTCCAACTGCTAAACAACTGTCTAGGAAGATAGAACAATGCTAATAAACTGAAAAGAAGGAGAGTCGAGGTCTGCAGACGCCAATGCAACTATCTCAATAGTCTCCAAACAGATGAAGCTCCAAAGCTAGCATCCGTTGTGCCAAGAAGTACCTGGATCTGCACACGAAGTGCGGAGTGTAGTATGAGTACAACCGACCCAATTTACTCAATAAGTAACAAGACTAACCTTGGGCTGAAAGCAGTGATGAGTTCAGAAAGTTACAATCCAAATCCAGATTATAACAGTACAAAAATATAGACATGCTTTAAAGTTAAAGTTTAAGTTCAGCACGGATAAAATATGCTAAGTGTCACTGATATGAAGAACGTTACATCTCTATGTCTACATGTCAATTATGCATACCAAGTGTAATGCAACACAGTGATAAAGTCATATACGTGCTCTTGGAGCATTCAATCTCACTCAGCACGCTCAATCACTCAGTACTCCCAGTCACTCATCACTCTCAATCACTTGGCACTCGCGCTCGACACACGCACTCGGCACTCGCACTCAGTTGGTACTTGCGCTCACTGCTGGTATGTCAGACTCCAAACGTGTGGATCCTGCCTAAGCGCTAATATAAGCCAATCATGACATGAATCAATAAAGCTTGTTGCGGAGTGCAGCCCGATCCCATAAACATCACTCATAATTAGGCCCTCGACCACACTCAGTCATCAACCTCTCCAATCTCTCGAGCTAACATATCTCATGAAATCAGCCCAAACAATATAATATGATGTAACAATAAATGGCAACAGAGACCGAGATATGATATGCAAATGATAGTTGTGACTGAATACATGATTACGATTTAAACAAATAATTCAACAGTAGAGGTGACCTCCGTGGGTCCCAACAGAACAAGCATGTAATCTAAGCATGATTCCTAACATGGATTGTAGCTCAATTACTCTAACAAGTATGAGTTTCATGAATAGCAACCAGGTTTGATAACTACAAAGTACCACAGAATCGATCGGGTCACAATTCTCATGGTGAACGCCCACACGCCCGTCACTTAGCATGTGCGTCACCTCAAAAATAACCACATAACATATATTTCGGGGATTCATACCCTCAGAACCAAGTTTACAAGTGTTACTTACCTCATACCATGCAAATCTCTATTCCAACAAGCTCTTGCCTTACGAATTGGCCTCCGAACGGCTCGAATCTAGCCACAAACAACTTAATACAATCAACACAGGCTATAGAAATCAATTACATATGATAAAGCTAGGTTCTTTAACAAAAGTAAAAAATTCAACACAAAGTCAACGTCGGGCCCACATCTCGGAATCTAACAAAATTTACAAAATTCGAACACCCATTCGATAATGAGTTCAACCATACCAAAATTATTCAATTTCGACGTCAAATCGCCACTCAAACCCCTAAATCTTACTCTCCAATCCCTAGTCCCGAAATTCCCCAAATTCCAGCTTAAAACACATAATCTAGGTGGGAAATTCAATGAGTATTCAATATTAATAGATAAAAATGACCAAAAGTGGCTTACCTCTTGAAATATTATGAAACCCCTCTGAAAACTCCCCTCCAATCGAGCTCGTAAAGTTCAAAAATGAAGAAATAACTCTAACCCTAGATTTTATTTTCTCCCCAGGCATTTTCGCACCTGCGGACACCCCAGCCGCACCTGCGCCTCCGCTTCTATGATGACTGCCAACTCCCATAAGATCACACCTGCGACCCTAGGCTTGGTTCTGTGGTCGCGCACCTGCGACTAATCCTCCGCAGGTGCGATGGCACTGACATCAGCAGCATCAGAAATTCTTCTAAGTACAAATTTTAATTTGTTAACCATCCGAGGCCCCCAAGACCTCAACCAAATATACCAACAAGTCCTAAAACATAATATAAACTTAGTCAAGGCCTAAAATCACATCAAACATCATCAAAAACACGAATTGCACTACAATTCAAGCCTAATGAAACTAATAAATTTCCAACTTCTACAATCGATGCCGAAACCTATCAAACCAATTCTGATTGACCTCCAATTTTGCACACGAGTCATAAATGACACAACAAACATATTCCAACTTTCGAAACCAAAATCCGAGCTCGGTAACCACAAAGTTAACTCTCGGTCAAACTTCTTAACTCTCCAAACTTCAACCTTTCCAACTTTCACCAATTCAAGTCGAAATCATCTACGGACCTCCAAATCATTGTCAGGACACACTTCTAAGTACAAAATCACCATACGAATCTATCAAAACCATCAAATCTCCATTCTGGGGGTCATTTACACATAAGTCAATATCCGGTCAACTCTTTCAACTTAGGCTTGCAACCTTGGGACTAAGTGTCCCAACTCATTTTGAAACATCTCCGGAACCAAACCAACCACCTCGGCAAGTTACGTAGCAATAATTGAGCATAAAATAAGCAATAAATGGGGAACGAGGCTATAATTCTCAAAACGACCGGCCAGGTCGTTACATTCTACAGATCTTAAAAAAACATTCGTTCTCGAACGGGTCTAGAATCATACGTGGAGTCTCAAATAGGCATGGATATCTGCTCCGCATCTCCTTCTCGGTCTCTCAAGTAGCCTCCTTGACTGGCTAACCTCTCCACTGCACCTTCACTGAGGCTATATTTTTTGACCTCAACTTTCGAACTTGCCAATCCAAAATGGCCACCAGCTCCACATCATAAGTCAAATCACCATCTAGCTGAACCGTGATCAAATCCAGAACATGGGACGGATAGCCGAAATACTTTTGGAGCATGGACATAAAATACTAGATGTACACTCAATAGACTAGGTGGCAATGCAAGCTTATAAGCCACCTCCCCAATCCTCTCAAACACCTCAAAAAGCCCACTATACAAAGGGCTCAAATTGCCCTTCTTCCCGAACCTCATAACTCCCTTCGTGGGCAAAACTCTGAGCAATACCTTTTCCCCACCATGTAGGCAACATCACGAACCTTCCGATCGGCGTAACTCTTCTGCCCATACTATGTCGTGCAAAGCCAATCCTGAATCAACTTAACCTTTTTCAAAGCATCATGAACCAAGTCAGTACCTAATAACCTAGCCTTATCCAGCTCAAACCAATAAATCGGAGACCGACACTACCTCCCATACAAAGCCTCATACGGAGCCATATGAATACTCGATTGGTAGCTGTTGTTCTAGGCAAACTCTGCAAGTGGCAGAAGTTGATCCCAAGAACCCCTGAAATCCATGACCCAAGATCATAGCATATCCTCCAATATTTGAATGGTGCACTCGAACTGCTTGTCCGTCTAAGGGTGGAATGTTGTACTCAACTCAACCCGTGTGCCTAACTCTCGCTGCACTGCTCTTCAAAACTGCGATGTACATTGTGTGCTCTGATCTGAAAGGATAGACATCGGAACATCGTGAAGGAGAACAATCTCGCCGTTATAGATCTTAGCCAACCGCTCCTAAGAATAGGTAGTCCCAACTAGAATGAAATACGCGCACTTAGTCAACCGATCCACAATCACCCAAATAGCATCAAACTTCTTCAAAGTCTTTGGAAGCCCAACTGCGAAATCCATGGTGATACACTCCCATTTCCACTTTGGAATCTCAAGCCTCTGAAGCGAACCGCCTGGCCTTTGGTGCTCATACTTCACCTGCTGACAATTTAAGCGCCGAGCTACAAACTCCACTATGTCTTTTTGCATCCTCCTCCACCAATAGTGCTGCCTTAAGTCCTGGTACATCTTTTTGGTACCCAGAAGAATGGAATACCGTGAACTGTGGGCCTCCTCAAGAATCGACTCACGTAACCCATCTACATTGGGCACACTAATCTGACCCTGCATCCGCAACACCGATATTCTTCAATAGAAACCTCCTTGGCATCACCGTGCTGGACCATGTCCTTAAGGACAAGAAAATGGGGGTAGTCATATTGACACTCTCTGATGTAATCATATAAGAAAGATCGAGAAACCACACAAGCTAGAACCCGAATATGCTCCAAAACATCTAACCTCACGAACTGATTGACCAAGGACTGAACATCTGATGCAAGCGGTCTCTCACCCACCGGAATAAATGCAAGGCTACCCATACTCACCGCCTTTCTACTCAAGGCATCGGCCACTACATTGGTCTTCTCAGGATGATACAAAATGGTAATATCATAGTTCTTTAGCAGCTTCAACCATCTCCGCTGCCTCAAATTTAGATCATTTTGCTTGAACAAGTGCTGAAGACTCCGATGATCTATAAATACCCCACAAGACACACCGTAGAGATAATACCTCCAAATCTTCAATGCATGAATGATGGCTGCCAAATCCAAATCATGAACATGGTAGTTCTTCTCATGAGGCTTCAACTGGTGTGAAGAATAAGCAATCACTCTACCCTCCTTCATCAAGACACAACTAATACCAATCCTAGAAGGATCACAATACACTGTATAAGAACCTAATGCCGAAGGGAAAACGAGAACTAGAACTGTGGTCAAGGCAGTCTTGAGCTTCTGAAAGCTCTCCTCACACTCATCCGACCACCTGATTGGAGCACCATTCTGGGTCAACCTAGTCAAAGGCGCTTCAAAAGATGAGAAACCCTCCACGAAGCGACGATAATATCCGACCAAGCCAAGAAAACTCCGAAACTCAGTAGCTGAAGACGGTCGGGGCCAACTCTGAACCGCTCTATCTTCTTTGGATCACCTTAGTCCCCTTTCTGGACACCACGTGCCCCAAGAACGCCACTAAACTGAGCCAAAACTCACACTTGGAGAACTTGGCATAAAGCTTCCCCTCCCTCAACTTATGTAGTACAATCCTCAGATGATGTGCATGCTCCTCCTGGCTACGTGAGTACACCGGGATATCATCAATAAATACTATGACAAATGAATCAAGATATGGCTGAAATACACTGTTCATCAGATGCATGAATGTCGATGGGGCATTACTCAGCCTAAAAGACATCACAAGGAACTCATAGTGACTATAGCTGGTCCTGAATGCCGTCTTCAGAATATCCGAGTCCCGAATCTTCAACTAGTGATACCCAAACCTCAAATCAATCTTAGAGAACACCCTAGCTCCCTAAAGCTGGTCAAGTAAGTCATCAATGCACGAAAAATGATACTTGTTCTTAATTGTAACTTATTTTAGCTGCCTATAGTCAATGCACTTCCGCATAGTACCATCCTTCTGTTTCACAAACAGAACCGGTGCACCCCAAGGTGACATACTAGGCCTAATGAACCCCTTATCAAGAAGTTTTTGAAGCCGCTCTTTCAATTCCTTCAACTCTGCTGGTGCCATACGGTACGGAGGAATAGAAATGGGCTGAGTGGCTGGCACCAAATCAATACCAAAATCAATGTCCCTATCGGGTGGCATGCCCAACAGGCCTGTAAGAAACACATCCGGAACATCTCGCACTTCCAAAACAAAATCAATAGTAGGAGTATCAGCATCAACATCCCTCACAAAGGCCAAATATGAAAAACACCCCTTCCTAACCATCAGTTGGGCCTTCAGGTATGAAATCACCCTATTGGGAACATAGTCTAGAGAACCTCTCCACTCAATCCTGGGTAACCCCGGCATCACAAACGTCACGATCTTAGCATGATAATCTAGAATAGCATAACACGGGGACAACCAATCCATACTTAGAATCACGTCAAAATCAATCATACTAAGCAATAAGAGATCAACTCTAGTCTCCAATCCCCTAATAGTCACCACACACGACTGATACACACTATCCAGAACAATAGAATCGCCCATCGATGTTGATACATGAACAGGCGAAACTAAGGGCTCACCGGCCATATCCAGATAATGAGCAAAATATGATGATACATATGAATAAGTGGAACTAGGGTCAAATAATACAGAAGCATCCCTGTGGTATACTGAGATAATACCCGTGATCACTGTGTCTGAAGCAACGACATCTGGCCTGGCAGGAATAGTATAGAATCGATCTTCACTGCCACCCGATCGGCCTCCCCCTCTAGGGTGATCCCTAGCTGCCTGTGCCCACTCCTAGCTGGCTGGGCGGGTGGTGAAGTAACTAGTGCAGAAGTCATGGCCTGACTCCTCTGCTGAACTAGACCTCCAAAGCGACATGGTCACTACCTCCACACATGTCCAAACTCCCAGCACCCGAAGCAACTCCCCGATGGTGGTGGGGACTGAATCGGACCTCAAGAACCAGACTAACTACTAGAAGAACCTGGTACAGATGAACCCTGAATAGATGGAGCATGAGACGAACTCTGAGCTGGGAGGGCATTGAGAGGTGAGTCACCTAGATAAGCACTGTATGAACCATGGCTAGCTGATGCACCACGATGAAAGTCATCTGAGCGGGCCTATAAGGACAACCCTTGTTGTTGTGGAATTGCCCTCCAGAAGAAACACTGCTGAAATCACCTGAACTACGAGGCCTCTTGGCCTCCCTCTCCTCACACTCCTTACTACAAACCTGCTCTAGCTGCCAAGCAATATCAATCACCTCGTCAAACCTAGCTCCTGATCCAATCTCTCGAGTCATGACAAAGCACAGTCCGTAGTTGAGACCATCAATAAACCTCCTAATCCTCTCCCTCTTATATTTGAGTTCGTGGTGCTATGGATAAAGTTTATCTTGGAATATTTTCAGAATCCGTACACGTGGGCCCGAGGGTTGACTTTGTTGGCTTTTCAGAGAAGCTGTGAATCATTATAATTGTTAAATTATACGTATTGGGTTATATTTTGATTGGTTGGCACGTTGTTTGACTAGTTTTGAAGAGACGGGTATCGGGTTGAGGTGTTTGAGTGGCGCTGGAGCCGGTTATGGAACTTCAGAGAGAGGTAAGTCTCTTGTCTAACTCTGTGAGGGGGGAACTATCCCTAGGTGATGTATTTGATATGTGCTACTTGTTGTGGGGGCTATGCACGCACGAGGTGACGAGAGTCCATACGTAGCTAAATTCATGTTATTGTCCGAGTAGACGTAGTTTCACACCATGCTATATCTGTACTATTTGAGCTGTCCCTTGCCTATTAAATATCTTTAATTTACATTACGACTTGAGACTAGACTTGTGTAGAGTGATAGACTTGCTACGGCACAGATTCGACAGGCTTCATGATTAGCTGCAAAATAATTATACTCCTCTTATGAATTTCTTCCGCGTTATGCGTTTTCATCGAAAGATTTCCCTTAAAATATATAACTCACACGTCTATTCGTGAGTGGGGTCAAGGACCCGTTAAAGTTTCTTATTCTAATGAGATCAGTCTGTTCACCTCGGCAGTATAATAGATACATCTATGGTTCGTGCCGTTCGACCCTCGGCAGTGCGCACATTATGATGGGATCGCGCCGTACTCCTCGGCAGGATTATGTATCACACTTTTATTGGAGCGGGACATTCGCCTTGGCAATATAACAGATGTATCTATGGTTCGTGTTGTTCGACCCTCGGCAGTGCACATATTATGATGGGATCGCACCGTACGCTTTGACATTTCTATAAAATACTCTTATGAAATCGTGCGTAATAATTGATAAGAAGCCAGTATACCTGCGAGTTTTCCTAATCTGAACTGTGACGGCCTATCTGGCAAGGTCCATTATATATACTCCGATTGAGGAGGTAACTACTAGCTGAGAGCTTGTGTTATTGTTGAGAGGAGAATTGTACCGCGTATTTATGCTTGTTATTTCATTTATTTACTCTGACTCACATCCATTTACTTCTACTGTATCTGTCTTATTAGACCACTAGTAAGTGTGGGTGTCTACCCCTCGTCACTACTTCTCTGGGGTTAGGCTAGATACTTATTGGATACACGTTGATTTACGTACTCATGCTACACTTGCTGCACTTATTGTGTTGGTAAACATATGTCTGGTGGTCTTTCGGGCGCAGAGGCATGGTTATTGCAGGGACTTTATGATCCGCAGCTTGCAGAGTCTCCATCAGAGTCAGTTATATTCTCTTGTCTAAATTGTATTCCAGACAGATGTTGTATTTTATTATATTTCTTAGTTGATGCTCATGCACTTGTGACACTGGGATTTGGGGTTCCTACAGGTTGTTCATCATTGTAGTTCGTGTAAATATTATCATACATCCTGTAAATTTTATTTCATACTATTTAATTAAAGAAAATTATGATTTCAAATTACTGAAATGAGTAAGTAAGTTGATCAATGACCACTGGCTTGCCTGACAGCGGCGTTAGGCGCCATCACGACCTATAGTGAATTTTGGGTCGTCACACCTTGATCAACTCTTCTAATTTAAAGCTTCCAAATTCAAAATTACCCTTCCAAATCAACCCCCAAACTCTCAAACATCGAAACCAACCATATACGCAAGTATTAAATGCGTCATATGAAGCTACTCAAAGTCTCAAACCTCCCAATGAAATGCTATAGCTCAAAACAATAGTTCGGGTCGTTACATTCTCCCCTACTTAAACATATGTTCGTCCTTGAACGTGCCAAGAGTAATGAAAAAGCCGACAAATTACTGTATAACTCATCAAACACATACCCATGGGTGATCTCTCATCACCTAAAACTATATAAGCCCATTAACACAATCCGGACTGAATATTCTCTCTTCTACCTTAGCCTATAAGTTTTAGAACTAAGTTCCAACATCCACAATTACATGCGAGATCTAATTCTTGTATGTATTCACTATATTGTTATAACCCATATTTGTACAGGTTAGATTACACTGTAAGACAGTCTACATAGGTCCGAGAAGAGAATTACCTTTGAGACAATAAGAGTTTAGTCCTATTGGTCTTAAATGATGCAAGGGTGAATAAGGGTGGTTAACAAGTATTAGAAGATAAACGAGTTAAGGATGTTGTAACTCGTATTTTCGGGTAAATCGAGAGGTGATTAACATCACCAAGTGGTCATTTTT
Source organism: Nicotiana obtusifolia (assembly GCA_002018475.1). Lineage (NCBI taxonomy): Eukaryota > Viridiplantae > Streptophyta > Magnoliopsida > Solanales > Solanaceae > Nicotiana > Nicotiana obtusifolia. The sequence continues at coordinate 20,344 of MCJB01001891.1, forward strand.
TAAGGTATTTGAATCATATAATATCCGTTTCATAAGTCTTGAAGTCAAAAGAGTTATGAAACAAAAGTCGACAAAAGTTGTCGCAACTTAGGTTCACAATTTTACTTAAACGTTAGGTCAAATGTTTCTGAGCTTTTCTCCCAATTTACAAGGAATTACGGGGTGATCTACCTACCAAATTAAAGGTCTATGAGTCTAGTTTCCAACACATCAAACCGTTTGTCAATACAATCTCGGAGTATTAAGATAATTGTATTTCCGGAGAACTGCGCAGACTGGTAGGTGACAAGTAGGTGCATCACCTACTTGCCAAAATTAAGGGATAAAATTAAAAGCCCCAAAGTCGGCCAAGAGGGGACCTTTAAGAGCTTTTAAAATCAGTTAATTCACTATTATTCCAGACCTTCAAAACCAAAATAGAACCCCTGCAACCCCTCCCCAAAAATCCCACACAAACCCTAATCGATTTTCCCCCTCTTTCAAGTTCTAATTGGGGGTGAAACCTAGAGTTTGAAGAACCAAAGCAAGGGCTGAGTTATATAACAAGTAAGGTGAGTTTACTGCTCTCTTTAATACATTTTTTTTACTGTTAAGTCTTGGTAATTTGTTCTATACATGTAAGAACTCACGGGACGGTGATCGGAAGCCGTGAGTTCGAGTTATTCACTTGTAGCGGACTGTTTTGTGGACTGTTTTGTGT
>MCJB01001891.1:21189-105435 GCA_002018475.1 Nicotiana obtusifolia
TATGTATGAAGCGATTGGCTTGTGCGTGGACTATTTTGGGAGGCTTAATATGATTCTTATTGATGTTGTTTGGATGTTTGGTGATTGTTTTGACTTGTGGGACGTCATATATATAGGGGAGGTGCTGTCCGTTTTATCGCAAAATAAGCTACAGTCGATATGTAATAGTTACAACGCTTAAACGATAACGGTAGTGTCATTTCTCTTATTGTAGACTAAGGAGTCGTGGAATATTCATAGCTTGAGGTTGGGAAGTATATACAAGGTATGTGAGACTATCCTTTTCCTTCTTTTGCACGACTCTGACTGTACACAATTCAATGAACGAACCCCAAAGATACTCTACTCTTAGAAGGTAGTAGTACGTATATTGTTTCCCCTCTTATGGGAGGATTGATATGTTATTATTTCTTCGACCTTACGGCACCATGGTAGTATGAATCTTATGAGTCCAGCATACATTATCTATTTTACTTTACCGCGTCGCGCTATAGTCGGCCGGGCAGGCACCTATTGTGCAAATATATGTTTTACTCTATTTAGTCGCGCTATAGACGACAACTATTTTACTTTACCGCGTCGCGCTATAGCAGGCACCTATTGTGCAACCACTGATCAGTTGGGTATGATAATGTGGAGGCCCACAGAGGCATATGTATAAGATGATGATGAGGCCTATAGAGGCGTATATATGTATATGATGATTTTCAAAAGGATATATATATATATATATATATATATATGTATATGCATATACACGTCAGGCATGATATGGTTAGTCGCCCTCAGAGGCATTCAGATGGTACAGGTTGTATGTCTCTTATCCTGATGCTTATTATTGTTCTTACATTATGTTTTCTGTCTTACATACTCAGTACATTATCCGTATTGACGTCCTTTATTTGTGGACGCTGCATGTCGTGCTGCAGGTCCGGGCGGGCAGATAGACGAAGCTCCCCCACTACAGTAGGCTACCCAGTTCAGCAGATATTGGCGAGGTCCATCCTTCGGACTTGCCACAGTCTTGGTATGCATTCTATTATGGGCATGTCGGGGCCCTATTCCGATGTAGGTTGCATTATGTACGTTTTTGTAGAGGCTCATAGACAAGTGTCAATTTATACATAGACAAGAGATGGGTTGACTTATGTACAGTTGAATTGCCTTGTCGACAAACGTATGTGTTTTGTTGTATGGTTTTACATTGCAGCCTTGTTGGCCATATTATGTATATAAGTATGTTCGTATCATGGTATGATTTCTCAGTTCATTATAATTATTTTTCGAGATTGCATGTATATGACAAGCCTTATAGATAATAAGGAAAGTTAGATGAAAGGTATGTCGGCGCCCGTTGAGTAGGGTCCGGTGCCAGTCACGGCCCTCTGGCTTGGGTCGTGACATATATCAATCCCCACAACATGCATCAATCCATAAGAACGCTCTGAGAATGTAACCACACGATGCACCCCATCGCTCATATGCCCATAATAATATCTTTTGACCACAATAACTACTCATCACCAAATCTGATACTGGTAATATGCATCATATCAAATAAAAGCTTGGTGCCAAACCTTCGCAGCACTGCTAATGATGAAGAAAACGTGTAAACTATAACGACTTGATCGGTCGTTTTGAGCATTTGCACTTCGCTCGGTAGTTTGGAGGCATGAGTAGCTCCGTATGATGTATTATGACTGGTGTGTATTGTTGGTTTTGGTTTTCAGGCAATCCGGAGTTTGATTTGGAAGAATGAATTTCTTCATTGAAGCTTTAAGTTGGAAGAGTTGACCAAGTTTAAATTTTTTGAATTTGACCCCAGAATGGAGTTTTGATGGTCCCTAGGTCCGGATGGTGATTTTGGACTTGGGCTTATTCCTAGATTTGCATTTGGATGTTCCTAGAAGGATTCGACACTAATTGGTGACAGTTGGAAATTTGAAGGGTTGGAAAGTTCATAAGTTTGACCAGGAGTTGACTTTGTTGATATCGGATTTGGATTGTGGTTCTTGGAATTGGAATAGCTTTGTTATGTCACTTGGGACTTGTGTACAAAATTTTAGTTCATTCCGGGTTGATTCAATATGTTTCGGCGCGTGTTTTGGAAGTTGAAAGTTGAAAGTTCATTAATTTTGATTCGAGGTGCGATTCGTCATTTCGATATTGTTATGCATTGAGGCCTCGAGTAGGTTCGCGTTATATTATTGGACTAGTTGGAATATTTGGACGGAGTCCCGAGTGGTTCCGAAGATTTTCAAACGAGGTTCGGATCCTTTGGATCTATTTTGGCTAAGGCTACTGGTGGCAGGATATGGTGTGATCGCACCTGCGGCTGGTTTTGCGTAGGTGTGATGGTTGCAGAAGTGACAAAGGAGTCACAGAAGCGAGGTGAAAGCTGGGTGAGGAAGATTGCAGAAGCGAAGATTTGGGGCGCATGTGCAGATGCGCAGGTGCGAAGGGATGAAGCACAGGAGCGAGATCTTGCGCAGGTGCGGATGATGTCTCGCACCTGCGATGTCGCAAAAGTGGATATTTTGTCCGCAGGTGCAAGGATCGAGTTCTCTGCTGGTTCCGCATAAGCGGAGGTGCTGTCATAGAAGCGGCTAATTTGTTCGCACAAGCGAAAATGCCTGGGCAGAAGCTATATATCAAGGGTTTGGCTATTTCATTCACATTTTGAGTTGGGAGCACGGATTTAAGCGATTTTGGGGGCAAGTTTCATCACAAGGATTGGGGTATGTGTTTTATACTCGATTTTGATCATATTTCATGATTCTATCTTCGTTTTTGGTAATTGGATTATGAATTTTTAGAGAGAAATTGAGGGTCTTAGCCTAAAGATTTATAGAGTGAGTTTTTGAGTTTTGAACATCGATTCAGAGTCAGATTTGGGTGAAACTAATATGGTTGGACTCGTAATTGAATGGGTTGTCAGATTTTATTTGTTTCGTCGAGTTCCGTGGCGCGGGCTCGAGTTGGACTTTTGGGTTGATTTTGGGCTTTTGATTAAAGATTTGAACTTTATTGACTGGGTTTATTTCCTTTGGCATTATTTGATATATTTGAGTTGCTTTTGGCTAGTTTCGAGCCGTTCGAAGGTCGATATGGGCGGGATGGCATTTTTGGAGCATCGCTTGGCTTGCTCGGTATTGGATATGACTTGCTTGAGGTAAGTAACACTTCTAAACTTGGTGCTAAGGGTATGAAACCTCGAATTACATGTTATGTGAATTGATGTTGAGGTGACGCGCATGCTAAGTGACCGGCGTGTGGGCGTGCACAGTGTTAATTGTGATTTAGTCGATTCTATGGAACTGTGTAACCATCTTATCTGAACATTTTCACCGTACACTATGTGTTAGAGCACTTGAGCTTTAATTTATGCTAGAAATTATGTTTAGGCTATATGCTAGCACTATTGGGACCCACAGTGATTGTTCTTCGCTGTTGAGTTATTTGCTTAATTGTAGCTATGTACTTAATCACATTCACATTTCATATCATATCTTAGTCTTTGTTATTGTATATTGTATATTGTCATATCTCGTATCATTGATTAGGGCTGCTTAGTATGAGCATTGTGAGCCCGCGAGACTGGAGAGATTGGTAACTGAGTTGGGGCCTGAGTGCCGTGCTGTGAGTGTGTATGTGTGTGTGTGTATATATATATATATATATATATATATGGGGATCGAGTTGCACGCTGCAACAAGCCTTATGGCTATATGTGTGGATCGGGTTGCACATTGCAACGAGCCTTATGGCTATATATATGTGGATTGTGTTGCACGCCGCAACAGGTCTTAGGGCTATATACGGAATGGGCTGCACGCGCAACAGGTATTTTACAGTGCTAAGTCTTGAGCATGGTGAGAGAGAATATGAGACAGTGAGATTGAGTACTCTGAGTGTGTGTACATTAGTTCATCACTGAGATACATTGCATTTGACATGCGTACTTTGGTACATGGATAGAGATGCATTCCCTTCTGCTACCCGATTTTGGTGACGTTCATGATTTCACCTTTATATTGACATGTAGGCATAGAGATGTATTTTCCTCATACTATCTGAAAATGAAATATCTTATTTATTGTTGAAAGTTTTTTGGAGAAATCACAGTTTTTTAACTTACTCATATGTTTTTTTTAGGTTTTCAATGAAATATTTGGGATTACTGTTATACTTGAGAAGCATGTCTATTTTTATGTAACTGCGAACGAGTTGAGCATCTTACCTCTGAGTTATTTTCATGTACCCTTTTATTATATTGTTGTGAACTATTGTGGTTATTGGAGTTGGACTCTGCCCTTGTCCCAGCTCGTCACACTTTCAAACTAAGGTTAAATTTGTTAGTTATTAAATAGATGGGGTCCGTTGTACTCATACTACACTTCTGCACCTTGCGTGCAGATGTTGGATGCTGATGTGGCTGCGTTTGGAAAGAGCTGGATCTGAAGATGTACCTACATTCTAGTCATAGCTGCCTCTTAATCTTGATAGCTTTAGTATTTATATGTTCATATATATTTCAAACAGATGGTGTATTTTATTTCAAACTAGCTTTGTAAACTCTATATCTTAGACTCTCATGATTTGTGCTACTAATCCTTGGGGAGTTGTATAAATTCAATTATCTCATCTTTGACTCACATCAGTATTATTATTGTGTTTTATAGTTAATTGGATTACCTAGCAGGTCGGGTTATTTGCCATCACGACGGTTTGGGTTTTGGGTCTTGACAAGTTTGTATCATAGCTCTAGGTTCATAGGTTCTACAAGTCATGAGCAAGTGTCTAGTAGAGTCTTGTGGATCGGTATGATGATGTTCATACATATCTTCGAGAGGCTACAGGACATTTAGGATATTTCCTGTCTTTCTTTCCTTATCGTGCGGTATTGATTCAGCTTGAAGCGTAACTCTGAATTCCTTCCACGCATTTGTATGCGCATGTGAGCACTTAGTATCATATGTGTATCGACAACTTGTGATTCCATGGATGAGGTGCGAGATTTGATTTCTGTGTGCTGATGATGGGCCAGTCTGGAGGACTTATGCCCGGGTTATGACTGTAGCTTGAGCACGGGGATTTCGGTTGTGCGAGCACATGCTTTGGGACTTATACATCCGGTAGCGTCCCTATGAGTGCAATTTGTGACTCGATGAGTGGCTTGATGGCTATATGATAAGTATGCTGTGACTGTAAAATGTGTCCAGACGGTTTGATTGTGACGAGAATAGTTTGCTTGAGATGTAAAGAGGACTATTGGGTGCTAGATTGCTGTCTTGATATGATGTATAGTCTCGAGTTATGAGTGTGTTGAAAGATTTTTCATGTTGTTTAATAGTGGAACGAAGTAGATTTTTATGTCTTGTTATGAGTTCAAACTTAGGAAGATTAAGTGATGGCGTAGTAATCGTGGCTACGAAAAGGTATAGAAAGATGCTAATTTGAGGCTAAGCAGGTGGATTATCTCCTGCAGTGTAATCTACGGAGGTGTGATCCTTATAATATTATGTGGAGAGTTTCCTTTCTGCCAGCGGGGTATATGTGTTGAGGTTTGAATTTGAATTTGGTTGAGAAAGTCGACTTGACCATCACGTGGATGTACGCGAGCTTAGTAGATGATTTGAGGTACTATATGGTTTTTGTTATGTGAGCTTATGAAGGATTTAGTTGAACCTCCCAGCGGTATTATAGTAGTAATAGAGTATGGGTGTTTCGAGTTATCGAATGTTTTGATCTATGGCTTCGAGCCAAGTGGGGGAGTCTACTGATGTGCCGGAGAATTTCGGCACATTTTGATAACAATTGCTTAGATTTTAACTTGTTTTAAATGCAATTTCCCTCGGTACTTATGTAATTTTAGTATTTTTTGCAGAGTATGAGGGGTAAGGACCTAAGAGCATAGAAAAGAGTTCAAAAAGCCACAAAAAGACAAGAAAATCATCTGTGATCTCAAAACCCACATGCGAGCCACATATTTCACACCAAGATCACAGATCAAGACAGACTTCTAGGCAAAGTTCAACGTCAAAAATGTGGTCTCATCTGCGAATCGCATAACCTATTTGCGAGCCGCATATTGCACACAGAGATCGCAGACCAAAACAGAATCCTGGGCAAAGTTCAATGTCAAAAATGCGGTCTCATCTGCGATCGCATAACGTGTTTGCGAGTTGCAGAAGTAACCGCAAACCAAACATGAAGTCTACTGAAGGAAGAAAATGCGATGCAAGATGCGGTCGCATTTCTACAATGCGGACCGCAAACCATGAATGCGGTGAAGGTGAAACTAGGGTTACAATCTGCGATAGATATGTCAAAAATGCAGACCGCATGTCTGTTATGCGACAGAAATGCGGTCGCATATTCAACTTCAGGGCAGATTGGTCCGATTTTTGTCTTGATTTTTGTCCCTCTATAAATAGATTTATTAGGGTCTGTGGGCTCTATCTTGTTAGACTTTGAAGCTACAATACAAGGCATTAATATTCCTTTCTTTTGGAAGCTTTTGGGTCAAGAATTTTTCACTTTGTAAGCTTTATGACATTTAATATTCTCTTGTTTTCAGATTTTAGTATGAGTTTGTGGACCCTAAATGGGTGTTATGTTAATGGGTGCTTAACATTGAATATATATATATAACGGTTGGTTGATATTTATTTACTTCTCATTCTTCATTTATTGTTGGTGGTTGCAAACATTAACAAGTGCCATTAAATTCTTGCTTTCCTTGGGAAAGTGGGGTAAAATTTGGTAGAAGTAAATATCAAAGACTCAAGGCTTTAAACCTTGTTTAATAAAATCGCTTAGGAGTAAGTGGGTTTTATTTGGCATAAATTGATTGTTCTTAATTGCAGCTATTTTATATTTGGAAAATCATAAAGAGAAAATATTACCTAACTATTGGAAAATACAGGGTAGTCATTTAGACATAATTTGCACATCAAAAGGACCTTCCATTAGAAATATATCATATTAACACCGGTAGCATTACACTTCATTAATGGGGACACAACGTTGGTTTCTTTAATCAAATTATTTACATTCTCAATATTTCAATTAGCCATCACCTAAAACAAAACTCAATTCATACTCTTGTTACCATTAATACATACTCTTGTTACGGTTAACTGGATAGAATTACAACTTTAGTCGAGTAACACACTAGTCAAGTAACATGCTCAAAGCGGAGGGGTTTTTCAGGAATTCCACTGATGATGATCAAACACAACATCTTAGAAACTTCTTGGGTGTGTGTGCAATGCATAAGCAGAACAATGTCTCTGATGATGCCCTAAGGTTGAGATGCTTCAAGTACTCTCTAGCTGGGGACGCAAGGAAATGGCTTCAAAACTTCCTCCAAACTCCATTCATTCCTGGCCCGAACTTGTCCGAGCCTTCTTGTCTAAATGGTTCCCGTAAAGTAAGAAGTCTAAGCTCCGGGATAAAATCTTCTTTTTCAAGCAATTACCGGGAGAACATCTACATGAGGCATGGGATCGTTTCAAATTATATTTTGTGGGGTCTCCCAACCATGGCTTCCCCGATTCTATTTTGTTGGAGAAATTCTACATGGGCTTTGATCCGATGAACCAATCTATAGCCAAGAATGCAGCTGCCGGATCTTTCATGGACAAATCATTCGCAAGGGTGACACAAATACTTGACAAAATGGCAAAGCATAATCAAGCATGGCATTCTGAGGATACCACAGGTGGAATTACATATGGCAAGCATAATCAAGTGGTTGCAGGGCTTGCTACAAATGTTAATGTATTGACAAAGATTTTCACCGAAAGCCAAACGAAGAAGGTAAATCTGGTTGAGAATGTTCAACCCGTACCAAATGAGGATTTTGAGGAAGAAAATTATGTCAACAACTCTCAATGAGGGTATCAAAGGCAACAATACCAAGGTCAAGGACCACAAAATCATTGGAGGCCAAACCCGCAAGGGCAAGGCCACCAACAATGGCAGAATGACTAAGGTGGTTCAAACCAAGGAAATTGGAACAACAACAACAACTTCTCAAATCGGAGTTCAAATCCCAATGATCCCCCAAAGGGTCAATATTCAAATCAAGGTTCCTCAAGTGAGTCTAAGTTGGAAAGTATGCTTGAACGGGTATTGCAAAATCAAGAAAAATCCGACACTTCCTGAGGAACATGACCGAGCTTGTTGGCTCTCATACCGCATCCATTCAAAAATTGGAGATGCAAATGAGAAATCTCTCTAGGGAGCAAAACCCAAAGCAAAAGGGAACACTCCCTAGTGACACAATTGCGAACACAAAGGGTAGTGGGAGTGGCCCAACTTCTCATGTCATGGCAATTATTATTTGGAGTGGGAAGGTACTACAAGGTGAATGTGAACAAGTGGTTGAAGTAGAAGATTTCGAGAAAGGGGTTGAGGTTGAAGAGCCAAGTGTTGTCGAAATTGAGAAAATTTCGGAAAATGTGCAAGTGCAAAAAGAGAACCGGGAAGTGGTAAAGGAACAGGCAAAAGAGACACCAAACATTCTTCCACCTATTCCTAGACCTCTTCCTCCTTTTCCTCAAAGACTTGTAAGAAGGGTTTATGATAGCAAACTTGAGAAGTTCTATGACATTCTAAAGCAATTCTCGGTAAATATCCCATTCTTGGAAGCTTTTCAAGAGATGCCAGGTTTTGCCAAAAATTTTGAAAGATTCTATCACCAAGAAGAGGACCACCAAGAATGAGGTGGTTAACATGACTCACCGGGTTAGTTCCATTATTGCCACAACCACCGTTCAAAAGAAAGAAGACCGGGAGCCTTTACTATTCCATGCACTATCGGGCCGCGTGATTTTGCAAGGGCCCTTTGTGATAATGGGGAAAGCATTAACTTAATGTCGCTTGCCATTTACAAACAAGAGGGATTAGGAATTCCAAGGCCAACAAGTATGAGATTGCAAATGGCCAATCGTTCCATCAAGAGACCGGTAGGAATTGTTGATGACGTGATTGTAAAAGTGGGAGAGTTTCATTTACCCGCCGATTTTGTAATCCTTGATTGTGCGGTTGACAAAGAGATCCCTATCATCTTGGGGAGACCATTCCTAGCCACGGGAAGAGCACTCATGGATTCGGAATGGAATGAAATCAAATTCCTTGTGAATGATGAAGAGGTCACATTCCAAGCAAGCAAGGGTATAAAGCTACCACATGATTATGAAGGCATTTCGGTGATTGATATTGTTGATGAGGTGGAAGATGCGGTTGAAATGAAAATGGAAGAACAATGCCTCGGTGAAGCATTGGAGGCTATTTTGGTGAACTTTGATGATGAGGATATGGAGGGATATATGGAATCGGTAAATGCACTGGAGGGGCGTGGTTCTTACACTTATGCTCCGGCAAAGCTCTCTCTCGACTTGGAGAATAGAGCCACACATCCTGCAAAGCCATCTATTATTGAGCCACCACAACTAGAGCTCAAACCACTTCCTCCGCACTTGAGGCATAAATTTCTTGATTCAAATGATACTTTACGGGTAATCATTTCTTCATTGTTGAATGATGTGCAGGTGGAACGATTGTTGAAAGTCTTGAATGAGCATAGGCAAGCCATTAGATGAACAATTGTTGACATTCATGTTATTCCCGCGGGAATTTGCGAGCATAAAATCCAATTGGAATGTGAGACCATACCAAGTGTGGAACATCAACAACGGTTGAACCCGTCAATGCAAGAGGTGGTAAAGAAAGAAATCATCAAATGGTTGGATGCCGAGGTTGTCTACCCCATTGCCGATAGTTCTTGGGTCAGCCCGGTGCAATGTGTGCCGAAAAAGGGAGGCATGACCGTAATTGAAAATGAGAAAAATGAGCTCATCCAAACAAGATCGGTGACCGGCTGGAGGGGTGTATGGATTATCAAAAACTCAACAGTTCCACATACAAGGACCATTTCACTATGCCTTTTATTTATCAGATGCTTGATCGGCTAGCGGGAAGGTCAGTCTATTGTTTCCTTGATGGATATTCCGGCTATAATCAAATCAACATAGCATTGGAGGATCAAGAGAAGACGACATTCACTTGCCCCTATGGAACGTTTGCTTTTAGTCGGATGCCATTTCGTTTATGCAACGCTCCGGCTACTTTTAAAATATGCATGATGTCCATTTTCTCCGACATGGTAGAGGATTTTCTAGAAGTCTTCATGGACGAATTCTCGGTGGTAGGTGAGTCTTTTGAGCATTGTCTTAACAATCTTAGACAAGTGCTTAAGAGATGTGAAGAGACCAACCTTGCGCTCAATTGGGAGAAATTTCACTTCATTGTGGATGAAGGCATCATGTTGGGGCATAAAATTTCAAAGCATGGCATAGAGGTTGACCGGGCAAAGATAGAGATTATTTCTAAGCTTCCTCCACCCACTTCCGTTAAGGGTGTTCGAAGTTTCTTAGGGCATGCCGGGTTCTATAGGTGCTTCATCAAGGACTTATTCAAGACTGCAAATACTATGTGCAAACTCTTTGAGAAAGATGCCAAATTTATGTTTGATGAGAAATGCCTCAAAGGCTTTGAGGAGTTGAAGCAAAGGCTCACCACGGCACCTATTATTGTCACACCCGATTAGTCTCTTCCTTTTGGGCTCATGTGTGACGCTAGTGGTGTAGCCATTGGGCCAATGCTTGGCCAACGTCACAACAAGGTTCTTCACCTGGTCTACTATCCAAGCAAAACACTCAATGGGGCACAAATGAATTACACGGTGACTGAGCAAGAACTTCTGGCCATTGTCTATGCCTTTGAGAAGTTCCGAGCTTATTTGTTGGGATCCAAGGTGATAGTGTACACAGATCATGCGGCTCTTCGCTATCTCATGGCAAAAAAGGATGCAAAGCCTCGGTTAATTCGATGGGTCTTGTTGTTGCAAGAGTTTGACTTAGAAGTCAAGGATCGCAAGGGAACTCAAAACCAAGTGGCGGATCATTTGTCAAGGTTTGAAGAAGCAGAGAGACCAAAGGGAGATCTTGAAATCAACGATGCATTCCCGGATGAAAACATATTGGCACTATCTAGCACTTTTGCTCCTTGGTATGCCGATATTGCTAACTATTTAGTTAGTGACCTTATCCTGAAAGGATTGGAATCCTATCAAAAGAAGAAGTTTTTGAGAGACTGCCGGCAATACTATTGGGAGGAGCCATTCTTGTTCCGTGTTTGTGCTGACAATATTATCAGAAGGTGTGTTCCAGAAGAAGAGATTATGCCAATTCTAAAGGCATGCCACGACTCATCAGTTGGCGGTCATCATGGAGGAAATCGAATGGCGGCTAAGGTTCTTGAATGTGGTTACTATTGGCCTTCAATCTATCATGATGCCAATCAAATGGTCAAGGCTTGTGACCAATGTCGAAGACAAGGTTCAATCTCCAAGAGGCATGAAATGCCAATGCACTTTGTGATGGAGATAGAAATCTTCGACATGTGGGGAATTGATTTCATGGGTCCCTTTGTAAGCTCTTGCGGGATAAAATATATTTTGGTGGCTGTGGACTACGTGTCCAAATGGGTTGAAGCTATCGCCTTACCAAACAATGAGGCAAGGAGTGTGACCACATTCTTGAAGAAAAACATCTTCTCTTGGTTTGGCACTCCTAGAGCCATTCTTAGTGATGGTGGGTCTCATTTCTGTAACAAGGATTTCAAGGTTCTACTTGAGAAATATGGCGTCAAGCACAAGGTAGCCACACATTATCATCCGCAATCAAGTGGTCAAGTTGAGGTTTCCAACCGAGAGATCAAGAGCATTCTAGCAAAGACTGTTAATGCAAACAGGACCAACTGGTCAAGGAAGCTAGATGACGCATTGTGGGCATACCGCACGGCATATAAGACTTCTATTGGTACTTCTCCTTATTGGTTAGTCTTCGGAAAAGCTTGTCATCTGCTCGTGGAATTGGAGAATAAAGCTATGTGGGCATTAAAAAGGTTGAACTTGGACTGGGCGGAAGCTGCAACTTTGAGGTTAACACAACTCAATGAAATGGAGGAATTCCGTTTCCATGCTTATGAAAGTGCAGCTGTGTACAAAGAAAGGATGAAGTTCGTCCATGACAAGAAGATCTTGAAAAGAGATTTCAAGTCAGGTGATTTGGTATTGCTCTTTAACTCAAGGCTCAAATTGTTTCTGGGTAAGCTCAAATCAAAATGGTCCGGTCCATTCAAAGTGGTCGATGTCTCTCCTTTTGGAGCTGTGGAACTAGCATCGGAAGATGGGCTCCGGACTTTCAAAGTAAATGGCCAACGAATTAAACACTACTTGGGCACAGATGGCGAAAAGTATTTGGTGGAGCAGCTGGCTCTCAAAGATGGTCCGTGCCCGACCATTGAGTGACTTCAAAGGAACCCCAATTGTCGTGCCGCGACGTTAAATCAAGCGCTTCATGGGAGGCAACCCATGTGTGGTAACACTTTTTTTTTTCCATTAAATTTTTTATTTTTGATAGATAGATTTACTTGAGCAATTTAAAGAGTGTGTTAGAGTGCAGGGGATTCAAAAGACCACAACACTGGGAAGGAATGCATAAAAAAAGGGAAGAAAAACCACTGCGTGAAATTTGTAGCAAAGATGCGGTCGCATTTTCACTATGCGGACCGCATTTCAGTCGCAAACTAAAGCTGTAAGTTTGGCTAAAATCGTTAATCACAATGCGACAAGGTAATGCACTTGGCGGACCGCATTCCAATTATGTGATCGCATTGTGCTTCGCATTGTTACCCCTTCAACAGAACCCACTGCATAACACGTATGCGGTCGCATAGTGTGTTATGCGGTGACTTTCCCATCGCAAAAGTGCCAGGTACATCATCGCATTCTTTCATATTTCACTCCTTCAAAACAACGCAAAACAAAACAAAAAAAAATGAAAAACGAACAGAAAAAAAGAAGAAGGAACGAACAGAAAAGAGAGGCAAAAAGAGATCGAATCATACCAAGGACGAATACCCCTTCATAATCTCCATACTTCTCATACTCTTCTTCATTTGTATGTGTCCCGATCTCTTCAAGTTCACTTCTACCTTCTTTGTGGTCTTCTTTATTTTTGTTTTGCATTTTTGATTGTATTGTTTACCCTAGATTGCTTGTACATATCATGGTTGTTTCGGGGGTGTTGGGTAGAGAGCCATAGGACCGCCATTGTTGAGGGATGAACTGAATCGTGAGAACGAAGGAATTTGCTGCCCGCAAAATCATAATGCGGTCTGCATTTTGGCCGCAGAACTAAACCCTAGTCTCCTGAAGACGATGACGAAATGCGGTGACTTTTGCGATCACATAATTGATATGCGGACCGCAAATTCACCGCAAACTAAAATAGACCGCCCAGTCAAAACCTTGCTATCTGCGGTTGTTTTGCAATCGCATTTCCCACTTTGTGGTGGAGTTTGCGATCGCATTTTGTTATTTCATTTTGTGTGTGCACAATCAATTTTGCGATGGTTATGTAGTTCGCGTAGTGGTTATGTGATCGCATAACCCATCGCAGATTGAGGTCCAGTACTGCAAAATCAGGTTTGTGACAAGTTTGCGGTCCGCATAGTAGTTATGCGACCGCAAAAAATGTTGCAATTTTTTGTACTTTTTCTTTGAATTCTTCTGTTTTCTTTTCACTGTTGCTTACAATGTCACTCACATTTCACCTTTGTACAGATATGGCTCCCCAAAAGCATGCAGCTCAGAAAAGAGCACCCTCTGGTCGGCACACATCGCAGGCAAAACAATTATGGACGGAATCTGATCTACCATGCCCCTCCCATTCTGATGAGGAGGAACTCTTGTCCTCAGTCAATCTATGGGCCGAGGCATGAAGGAAACACGGAGATGACTTTCGCCTCTGATTTGGGGTTGAGGGATCTAGGGAACCGTATAGAGAAGGACTCACCAAACGAAAAATGATGGGCGAGAAGAAATTAAGCTTGAACGGGCTATAAGAATAGTACCCCCACATCATAGAGAATATAAAAGAAAGAAAAATGGGAGTGCTTTACTAAAGCCCCTACTGTGTATAATGAGTCCCTGGTTCGTGAATTCTATGCATCATATGGAGACTCCAGGACTACGCACGACAAGCGCAAAAGAATTTTTACTGGCACCGTACTTGTTCGGGGGAAGAGTGTGCTTTGCAACAGTGATGTGATTAATGAGTTATATTTCCCTGGCTGGAGAACAGGCACAGCAGAGTATGATGCCAAATATGCCAATAGGGAGAATGAGCGTGGGTGGATTGCGTCGATGATAGCAAAGGGTATCCCTGCTTGGATCAACCCTGGGCATACGATCTATAAGGAGGATCTCACAAGGGAGGGTCGATTCTGGCTCAACTTTGTTACCTCTCGCTTGATACCGTCCCGGAACGAGACTGACATAGGCATTGAGAAGGCTCTCCTCATTGCATGTATCATGGCGGGCATCAAGATTGATGTGGGAACTCTGATCCTCCAAGAGATCGGGACCGGGCAAAGCAGCATGCTACTTCGCTTCCATTTCCTTGCTTGATCACAGCCCTCTGTAAAGCTGTGAAGGTCCCTCTCATGCAACACTCTAACAAGACCGGGAAGGAGACGAGGGACATTGACATCACGCGTATTAGTGATGCTGTTGCCCCACCAGAGATTCCAATTCAGGATTCCGACTCCCAGACTCCTGTGACTCCTCAGGTTTCAGTGGCATCAACTTCTGCTTCAGAGCCTGCCTCTCAGTTCACCACCATTCAGCCTTCTTCTGCACTGCCAGCCATCTCGAGGCTTGGTCTCATTGTCCAGCATGCCAATGCCAAGGTAGACCAGCTCTTGAAGACCTTGCCCAACCTCATCAAACAAGTGACTCCTATACAACCTTCAGTGACATCTCTCCAACAACAACAAACAATGTATAAGGATCGCTAGCAGCAGCTTGAGTTAAGGGTTGAGAAGATAGAGTGCGGTTAGGTTAGTAGCTTGCCTAAGCTACGGGAGGAGGTTGCTTCTATGAAGACCGAGCTCCACAAGATGCAAAATTTGGAGTTCGATCTATCATCCCTCCTACCCAAGGATGGTGAGCTGCCGAACTTGGGTCTTGATTTCACGACTCTGATGGCAGACATTGCACCTCAGACTACCGGGATTTCCCAACCTCCAGCTCCTCCTGTACGTGTTGATATTCATGACGAGGAGACTTCCGGATATTCTTCAGAGTCCGAGGGTGAGGAGGCAGATGAGGGGGATTCATGGTCCTCGGAGGATGATGGCCCTCAGGAGAAGGGCAAGCAGATTGCTGCTCCTACAATGGAGGATGAGGAGCAAGCAGACATTTAGAGGGTGATAGAACACTCGCTAGCATATTTGACCGCCCCTGCCGACCTATCGGCCACTGAGCCATCAGCAGGCGAGGCTAGCAGCTCACAGACCCCAGCTCCAGTTCCAGCCCAGTCAGAGATCCCTCCTCCATCAGTGGAGGTCACTCCTCAGGCTGAGCTCTCATCGGTCCCAGCTTCAGCATCAGAGGGTCAGCCGGCTACCGACTCCCATAGCGCTTAGTGCGCCCCAAGAGCCCCTTCAACTCTACTTTATGTTCATATGCATTGGGGACAATGC
Source organism: Nicotiana obtusifolia (assembly GCA_002018475.1). Taxonomy (NCBI): domain Eukaryota; kingdom Viridiplantae; phylum Streptophyta; class Magnoliopsida; order Solanales; family Solanaceae; genus Nicotiana; species Nicotiana obtusifolia. Next base: position 36,811 of record MCJB01001891.1, read on the forward strand.
ATGCTTTTAGTTGGGGGTGGTAGCCTTATCTATACTTTTGCGACATTAGCAACTATTGTACATATTCATACATTTATGTATAAACAAACTTATGTACTCATGTGTATTTTATTTGTGATTTTGCATATATTAGTGCTTTGTGATTTCCGTACATAAGTTGTCTTTAAAAACTAGTAGATAGTTGTCCATCTTTAGTAATTAGCAATGAATTCCCCTTGTTTTTTCTTTGCCGGGTTCTTTTCCAAGGGTGTAATAGTAGAACCAGGACAGTAGAATGAAACAGGTTGATCGGGTTGGTGTAATTGTCTAGTCTCAAGCATGTGTGTCTGTACATAGCCTATTCCCTTCCAAAAAAAAATTAATAAATAAAAAGATCAACTGTGTGAACTTGATGCTCGCTCTGTGACTCTACATCTACCTAGAGTTATGCATGTATATATGATGAAAGCTTTGAGTTGCCAAATGTTGACTCGAGGGCTTTAAACTATCTGAACCAAACAGTTCGTGTGACATGTGTGTGATTCTTTGTGTAGATAATTCTTATTTTTGCTTCTGCCATGTAGAACTTGCCCGGTTGGTTTTTCTATGCTTATAATAATTACACTTGGTTGAAGGGATGATCTTAGGCTTATAATAATTAGTGTTCAAGGAGGGTGTAGTCACTTGTATCTAAATGCTTATCCGACCCTTCCCTAAACCTACATTACAAGCCTAAAAAGTCCTTATGGGATCTCCAACCGAGCGTTCTTAAAATTAAGCGACGAATTAACATAAGGGCGAGCCAATGGTATGGTATGTTGTAACACTTGAAACTCTTTTCTGAGAGTGAGTGCATTTGTGAATTCGTCCCTTTTTGTTGTCATTGTAAATATCGTGATTTTGGGACTTTCTTTCTAGTGAGGGCACATGAACTGTGAGGCTGAACAATAGTTGAGTTTTAGAGTCAAACGCAAGTGCACTCAACTGAGGGTAGCATTTTGTCACGTTGTCTGAGGCTCAAAGTTCAAAAGTTGATTAGTTTTCCTTGTATATATCGATGGTTTAGGAAGGGTAAAACACTCGAAAATGCATGCTTAAAATACTAACAACAAACACCGTCCATGGTCACTATTGTTTCATGTCTTGTAGATGAAGTCTAGAATAGGATAGTGTCATCTTAGTTGCTTGAGGACAAGCAAGAGTTTAAGTTGGGGGTGTTGATGTGCCGGAAAATTTCGGCACATTTTGATACTAATTGCTTAGATTTTAGCTTGTTTTAAATGCAATTTCCCTTTTGTACTTATGTAATTTTAGTATTTTTGCAGTGTATGAGGCGTAAGGACCTAAGAGCATAGAAAAGAGTTCAAAAAGCCACAAAAAGACAACAAAAGAGCAAAAAGGCATCGCAAATGTGGATATGCTATCGCAAAACCCACATGCGAGCCGTATATTTTACACCAAGATCGGAGATCAAAACAGACTTCTGTGCAAAGTTCAACGCCAAAATGCGGTCTCATCTGCGATCGCATAACCTGTTTGCAAGCCGCATATTTCACACCGCATAACATAAAAGGGTATGATCTCGGGGTAGTTGTGATCATGCCTTGGGGAAAACCCTGAAGCAGGCCATTAAAACTGCTTCGTTAACTAACAATGAAGCCGATTTTGAGGCGTTGGTTGCAGGACTTGAACTAGCCCGAGGACTAGGCTTGGAGGTCATCGAAATAAGATGCGACTCCCAGCTGTTAGTAAACCAAGTGTATGGGATTTTCGATACAATGGAACAACACATGCAACATTATTTGAATAAGGTTCAGGCGTTGCTTGCACGATTCAGGGAATGGTGAATTATCCACATTCAAAAGGAAGAAAATGTGGAAGCAGATGCATTTGCTAATTTAGGATCATCCATGAAAATGAAAGGATCTGATTCTGGAACGGTCTTTCAACTTCCATATTCAGCGTTGGACATGATGGCTACTGCGAGGTAAATTGGACCAACTTGGTCTGGGACGCGAGGAACGAGTTCCACGAGTATCTTCATCATGGTAAATTAGCCGAGGACCCAAAGGCATCCCTGACACTGTGGACCAAAGTGGCTCGCTACTACCTCATAGATGAGCAGTTATACAAGAGGTCGTTCCAAGGACCATTGGCCCGGTGTCTAGGGGCCTCGGAGGCGGAATACGTGATGAGGGAAGTCCACAACGGAGTTTGTGGGAATCATTTAGGTGTAGACTCGTTAGTTCTAAAGTTGATCAAGGCAAGTTACTACTGTCACCAGATGGAACACGACGCAAAGGCATTCGCTAAAAAATGTGACTAACGTCAACGTCATGTGCAGTTGCTGCACCAACCAGCAAAACAGTTGCATTCGGTACTGTCCTTGTGGCCATTCATGAAATGGGGGATGGACATAGTTGGTCCTCTATAATCGGGCCCCAAAAAGGTGTGATTACTTTTATTTTTAACTAATTACTTCACTAAATAGGTTGAAGCAATTCCTTACCAGAAGATTGGTGAATGCGAAGTGGTCGACTTCATATGGGATCACATAATCTGCCGATTTGAAATACTAAAGTAAATCTCTTGTGACAACGGGTCGCAGTTCATAGGTTCAAAAGTTAAAAAGTTTTTGGAAGGGTTAAAAATCCAGATAGTTATTTCTTCACCATACCACCAACGTGCTAACGGACAGGCGGAATCAACAAACAAGGTAATTATTCAGAACCTCAAGAAGAAGTTGAAAGATGCTAAGGGCAAGTGGTCCGATGAGCTACCGGGAGTACTATGGGTATATCGGAGAACGGCGAAGTCGTGCACAGGAGAAACACCTTCTCACTCGCGTACGACGAAGTTGGACCTGCTCGATGGAAGAGGCAGACAATGAAGCATTGATGGTGAAGATGGACCTGCTCGACGAACACCGGGTCTTGGCGTACATATGGATGGTGGCTCAAAAGCAAATGATGGAAAGATATTATAATCGCAGGTCCAATCTCCGCTATTTCCAAGTAGGAGATTTTGTTTCGAGGAAGGTGACTCGTAGCACTCGGGAAGACAATGCCGGGAAACTAGGACCAACATGGGAAGGTCCTACCGAGTTTCAACTATCATAGGTAAACAATCATATGTGTTGGAAAATCAAGGTGGAGTCAAATTGCCTAGTAATTAGATCGTGACTTACCACAAAATGATTTATTGCTGATGTGTCCTACCAATACTGAAAGTATGTGATGCATTCTTTTTACCTTCGACCAAATTTTGTCCCAATCGGTTTTTTTGGGCAAGGATTTAAACAAGGCAACAATAAAAAGCATACTATGAAAGAACAGTTATCAGCAAAGGCAAGACTTCAAAATATCAAGAAACTAAAATTCTCACATCAATGGTCTATGTGGATGGTTAAATAATCTTTGGCTCGATGACAAGCCTTGCCTTCCATTATTGAAAAAGGATTATTTAATCGTTCACAAGTTATTTCCACTGATGAAGCAACATTCTGGGTACAGGACTTCCAGTGTTCGAATTCGCATGCTCCGCAATTGAACACTAGGGATAATTTCTGATACGGCACCATGAGTGCCACAAAAATCGAGGACTGCGAGAACCAGGATCAATGTATCATCAGGACCCGGGACTGCACAATCAGCCCCGTAGAAATGAGTTGTAAAAGTAAGCCACATGCATTGGCGGCTTTATTTATTTAAGAAAATGAAAGTCTATGTACATTTATACATAGAGGGAATAAAACAAAGTCGTTTTGTTTTTAACTTATTTCTTGTCCAAATGATGAGTTAATTTTATCGTCTAAAAGTTGACAAAAACTTAAATAGATTGTGCTGGAATGAACATGAGACGCCCTCCTCAAGAGCACCATAAAATAAGGTCCCTCTCTTATGAAACCCTCATTGTAAAGGGTAGATTCTGGAAGAATTCTTGTCGTGAATCAAAAGCTATCGGATGAAAAAATATGCCTGAAACTTTAATCAACCAAACATAAAAGGGATATTTTTGCACAAACACTTAACCTATAAACTATTTTATATATCATGTGCCAAATCCCATAAAAAAGTTTGTCATGATTACAAAATATAGATAAAAATAGTAAATTAATTATGCATCATTGCCGCCAGAACTCGAAGGGAGAGAAGAATCTACATTTCCCCTAGTAGAGGAAGGCATCCACTACCGGTTCAAGGCCTTCATCTTCTTCAGCCTCCCCTTCGGTTCCCGGACTATCGGATCCACTATTCAAGGAGTTGGTTGCAACGGGCCGAGCAAGAATATTTGGGAGCATTTAACTCTTATTCTCGAGCTTTTGCAATACAATCATCGATATCAATGATGCCTTCTTTGGCTTCTTCCAGAGTCTTCCTTTTGATATGATATATGGCATAGGCATTCTTGAAGATGAGAGAATCCTCTTGATGATGGAGTTGAGATTGGAGTTTATCAATTTCGGCCTGCTGTTCTTACTTTTCAGCTTTCATGGCGCTGAGGCAGAAGTCAAGCTCCATATTTGTAGCTAAGTGAAGCCGGTTTTGCTCCATGACCCTCTTGATCCTCTCTTCCATTTTTGCCCTCTTCTCCTCCGCGGAATTGGCCACCTCAATTTTGGCGCATAAGTCGGCCTTTAGATTGTGTATTTGCTCCTCGAAGGCATACTCGACAGCGAGGATGGCAGCATCGTGAATTTCAGCCCACATAGCCTTAGCTTCTTGCAACTTTTCATGTAATTGGGTAGCTTGTTGGCTGTGGGCCATTCTATCTAGCTCACTCTGCTATAATTGAGCCTCAATCTCTTCCATCTCTACGACTTTTGCCTCCAGCACTAGGGGCATGCAGCAAGCTGGTTCCTTTATGCTAAGACTTGATCTCGCTCGGAAGCAACTCTTTGTTTTTCAAGTATCAAACTTTGAAAGCCTTCAGAAGCAAAGAGGTTGGCCTATAAAGAGAAGCTTGAAGTTAGGATTACCATTACAACGTGTAAGAGAAAATAAGATTGGAGGAAACTAGTACGATAATTGTGCCGCACTCTGCATGCTATTTTTTTTATCAAACACTCCATAGAAAGGGAGCACATTTTCTTCTAATACTTCGCCGAAACCATCGGCTTCACGTAATTTGCAAGCTTCACCAGCCTGAACAGTTCATGGAACTCCTTTGAGATTGAAAGAGTGGCGTCTTCACCTTCCTTGGGGATCTTGAGAATGCATAGCGTAACTGCTTCCCGTGTTCCCGTGGTGGGGAGACCGAGGAGGAGGGTCATCCCTTTGTTGATAATCTGGTGCCAGTGGAGGAGATGCAATTGGTGCTGCTGGCAAACGGGCAGGTGGCTGTGTTGGGCTTGAAGCTATCGATGTGGAAGGAGAAGAAGCAGGTGTGGCAAAAGGGGTGTTGGTTGTTATTTGGTCAGTGGCTGTCAAAAGAGGCTTAGGTTCCAAGCTCTTTGGACCGAAGACAACAATGGGGGCCGGGAAATGAGATTTGGTTTTCTATGTGTGAATCTTGTCACGCCTCGACCTCAGGGAGCACGACCGGCTCTCACCTGAGATATCCCATTCAAGCAAGCCAATTTGAGGCCTTCTACCCAAATTTACCCATGAATAATGTGAGGATGAATACTAAGAGTTACACAAATGAGAGAATAACATGCACAACACCAATTTCATTATTATGGAAACATCATTTACGATTCCCAAAATATTACATGTTCATAGTTTAAAAGCGGAAACATGTTTGACAGCTACAATATTTGAATTTTGTTTTTCCAAAATCAAAACACTACCCACAACATGTATGCGGAGCCCCTAAATGACAAAAAAGAGTAGTACGAAAGTATCGGTGACAAGTCCCTGGCTATAACACGAACACAATACAACAAATGGGCCCCGGGATACAATAGGGCTCACAAAATCCACTGAGTGGAGGGTTTGCTGCTATCTAGGATCAATGCCGCATGTTGAGGAACCACTTGCATCCATTACAGATGCAGCGCCCCCGACAAAAAAAAACGTTAGTACACACGGAATAGTACTAGTGTGTAAAGCTAAATAACTTCTTGTGGAATAGAATGCCAACATAAAGGAAGAAACATGGAAACAGTAAGTATACCAATCATATTTAAATGCTTGAGCTAGAGTCTTAAACACATTGAATTTTCCTCAAAAGGAAAGCATAATGATTTGCAATTGGAACATGAATCAAGTAAGACTTTGGGTGAATCAATCGTTAGAAATAATCCAAAACAATAGGAATAGTGCTTGGATAAACCGTAATTGGAGTTCGCAAGAGATGAGTAAGCGATTGAGGTGTAGAGATGTTGGAGCTTCTTTTTCTCTCTCTAGCTTTCTTCCCCTCTCTCTAATATATCATATGACGCCCTCTAAAATAACCCATGGTGTCTTATACCGATATTTCGCTAGACCGATAGCCAATATATATATGGTCCACGAAATTGTTATAGGTCGCACATTGGACTACGAAGTGGCCTAAAAAATTGAGCTTCTTCTGGTCAAATCTGCGATGGTTATGCGGCCGCATAATGGACCGCAGAAACATCATATTCTGCAAAACAATTTACCATCTTTATAATACATTGCATGACCCCAAAAGTATGTACTATGATGAGTTATCTACAATCTTCCAAATACATTGCTTACCTCAGCACCATAAAATATCATCTTGGAAAAGTATTACGGGACATTACAAGTCTCATATGCAAATGAATAATCATATGTTTGGTGCTTGACCATCAAAAAAACTTGTAATCTTACATTATATAATCTATCATGTTAAACTAGTATGTAAAGAGATGCCTATAACATAATCCTAGCATATAAAGATTCACTAAAAGTCGCGATTCAAAGATTAGTAATGATAAGGGTATGTCTAACAAGTTGCTCATGCAATCCAACATACATAACAATGTTACACTATCATACGAAGGAATGCCTATAACATGATATTAGTATGAATAAGATGCTCAAGTAGTCATACAAAAGATAAAACATGCAACAGGTAAGGCATGTAGGAAACATGGTATAAGAAGGCATATCATACTATGTCAAGTATGGATAAACACACGACATCCGCATATATGTTACCCTTACACACATATCACGTAGAAAATAAGACAATTTGGGAACAAATCCCTCATTGAGGTCAAGTCTAAACATTAGCTTGGTCCAAGCTATCCTTAGCCTTCAAGAACAATCTTTCCTCGATCTACCCAAGAGTATACTGAACGAGGTTGAACGAAGTCATAAGAATGAGTTCCACAATCTATGTCTAGCCCGAAATGAAAGTCAAATAGAAAATTCAATAAAATCATTCAAATTGAAATTTAGATGGTTCTAGAGTTTCTTCAAAACAACTGACAATCCTACCTTTAATCCATGTTATTCAAGTAAAATCAACGATAGATTCATGATATAATCGTAAATCCAGGTTTGAATTACCTATCCCGATGTTCTAGATGTTAATCTTGCTCTAGATACGCAAACTGCGCTCTGAAGTCTACAAAATAGTTGAGAATAAACAACAATCACGAAATAGGGCTATATATAAAATTTTAAAATTATTTCCAGTGGGGAAATGGTTGTGTGTGTAACCCCCATGTCCTATTAGACATGAAACTTTGGCCTGAATTTATAAGAGCATAGCCCCCATTCTATAATAAATTTTGAGAGGAAACAAAAATGAAAATTGTAGTAATTTTAGTCTAGTTTCTATTGATTCTAGTCATTTATTATTTATAAATTTGTACAAAAAGGGTCCGTGCAAGAACCGGGTGTGCAATGCACGCTTATTCCCCCGCTCTACAGTTCTCTGCAACTTCCCGTTTCCTCGTCGATTGACCTGAAACTCACTCAGGACCTCCGTCATCCATTCAACTCATGAAAATAAGTTCGAATCACTACACAGACTGTGGTCTCAAAGTACATAGCGAAGCACTACAAACCAAAATGATGACTCAATTCATCTTAAAGAATCTCAAAGTGTAATGACCTAACCGATTATTTTGAGTTCTGGAACTCCATTCCCCTATATGAATATTTTTATAGGTTCCTTTGTTGTTTTTGACTTGCGGGCATGAATGGTTTGGTTCACAAGGGGTTCAAGCGGGATAAGGAACATTAGTTCCTAACTAGAGGCTTAAGGTTGGAAGTGTCACAACCTAAAATCCCACAAATGATCGTGATGACACCTAACATGCCGGCTAGGCGAACCAATCACACAACTATTGAATAAATAGCAGAAACAAAGTATTTTATCAAGTCTAAATGAGATTTATAGCATAAGCAAGTATAAGACCCATACAATTGTGCGAAACAATAATACAACCCCTAGAAACTAGTGTCGATGGGTGGATGAACTCTAAGAGTGTCGAAATACAACAGTCAGTAATAAATACATCACTATTTGAAATAAAAAATAGTTTTAGTGCATGAAAAGAAAGCGGACTTCAAGGCCTGCAGATGGATAGGCTACACAACCTCGATTTTCCCTGACACAACTACGAATCCACTCCTCAGCTCTTCTAGTACCAACTAATGGATCTGCAAAGTATAGTATGATTACGACCATCCTAATGCACTCACCAATTATCTAGACTAACCTCAACGAAGTAGTGATGCAATTAGTCAAATCATACTTACTATTTGAACATGAATAATCCATGAATAAATACAACACCACAATCTAGAAGAAAAATGTATAAGATGATGAGGTGTACAATTAACTGAGATAATGGCATGCTTTAAAATAAGAAATGATCAAAATCTCATACTTGTGCACCGAATCCATATATAAAGATGATATGAATCTTACAGAATTATTGTAAAAGCCAACTATATATAATGTCTATGCATGAATAAAACTCGCTGCCATCAACAAACACTGTCCAAGTGTCCAACAAACCTACGCACATAGGGCCTAAGGTACAATGGGTGAATCCCTGACTCTAAGGGACAAACCGAAGTCCATGTGCCATATCAAATCCGCTCTAACAACTCAGGTTGCATAACATTCATCCTGCGTTGACAACTTGCGTGCCACAACACTCATCTCACACAGACATCTCACATGCCTCAACCTCAGTATATATAAGTGTCTCCATATGCATATTGTATGAATGTGCACCAAAATAAGAAAAATGATGTGTGTAGATGAAAGAAATGTACATGTAGAGATGTATGCTTGTGAGTAGTATGACTATGGCCAAAACAGGTAGGGCGTGATGTTAGCCATACACGGTCAACAAGGCACCAAATGCCTAAAAATAGCTTCTAGCATGACTAAGAGAGCTTACATAGTTATAGAAAAGGAGTAATATGTCATAAGTATCATATGATGTCAGTCCAAGGCATAAAATAACCTAAAATATACTCCGAGCATGAATAATCCATGGCACTAGCATATACGCTCGCCACCATGTATATATGAAGCCCCCAATATGTAGCAATTAATCAAATAATGTCAATTTCATAAGGTTGTTTCGGTCAAGCCAAGTCTAGGCAAGATACTTACCTTTTTCAAGCCAAATCAACCTCCCACTAACACTATCACTTCGTTATCGGCCTTTGAATGACCAAAACCAAGCCAAATATCATAACGGGTATGGTTGGTTTAGTTTCGAGGAAGTTTTGGAGTGAATTGGAACACCTAGCCACATGGTTGAAAATTTAAGTTATAAGAGTTGACCAAAGTTTGACTTTTGTGAAAACAACCTCCGAATGGTGTTTTGAGGGTTCTAATAGGTTGCTATGGTGATTTTAGACTTAGGCATATAATCAGGATTTTGGTTTGGAGGTTCTTAGGTTATTTTGTTTTAAATTTGCAAAAGTTGTAAATTTGAAGGGTCGGGAGTGGACTTTGGTGTTGCCGGGTTCAGATTGTTGTTTCAATATTTTGAATAGGCTCGTTATGTCATTTGGGACATGTAATGCAAAATTTAAGGTCATTTCGATTTTGTTAGACATGATTCGACTTGAGTTTTGAAAGATGGAAGTTTGACTAGTTTATTAGGCTTGAATTGAGGTGCGATTGATGGTTTGGACTTTTTTGTGTTGTTTAATGGCTTGAGTAGTTCGTGTTTTGTATTGGGACTGTTGGTATGATTTGATAGGGTCCCGAGTGGCTCGGGTGAGTTTCAGATAATTTGAGGTTGAATTGGATGGTCTACTTTTGGTATTTTCGCACCGGCGAAGTTTTGTCTGCATGAGCAAAACCGCAGATGCGGAAAGTTGGCCGCATGTACGGAGGATAGCTGGGGCGGGAGAAGATTGTGGATACGGAGGCCTGATCACAGGAGCGACAGCCCAAGTGTGCTCAGTGGACCGCAGAAGGGGAGTTTGAACACGGATTTGGAGTCGGTTTTGGATGAAACTTTTTTTTTTACTCGTTCTTTGAATGAGTGTTCGGGATTTGTGATTTCATAATGTTATAACCAAAATCAAGCCATCTTGACCTTTGGTTGGACTTCGATCGTGACAAATATTATTCAAAGGGGTCAAATAATACTAAAGAAAGCAACCCCACATCAAAAAGATTCAATCCTTTATGAATTAGAAATGTCTACCCAAAAAGTCAACTTACACTTACTTTCAAAATTCAATGAAATTTTCAGTTATCCATTCATCCATGAGTCCAAATGTCACGACCCAAAATCTCAACCTTTAATGATGGCTCCTAACACACTTTTTAGGCAAGCCGACAGTTCACATAACAACTAAACATTTGGAATATGGCATGTTTTAATAAACTAAACAGCAAAAAATCTCATAAATATCTTATAAAAGTAACTGAAATACTACTACAACCACTCCAAAATCTGGTATCTACGAGTACATGAGCACAACTAAATCTCAACATAAACCAAACTCCAGTACAACTGCCTGAATAATAGATCAGTAGTAAAGAAAATCAAAGGAAAGAGAATCGAGGTCTGCGAGTATCGTACTATCTAACTCAAAGTCTCGATCAGGTACTAACACAGGTCTAGCAATCCCCACGTCCAGATGTACAGTTACACTCGTACGTAAAAGTACGTCGTAAGTCAATTGATGTAAGCTCAAAATGAGGTCATCTTTGAAATTACATAAATTAGGTTAATCATGTTACCTTGGAGGTTACAAATATTTAAGATCATGAATAAGAAGTACCAAGAGGGTTGGAAGGCTTAGAAGCTAAACGAGTTGAAGAAAATATGTTTCATCAAAAATCGACAAGCTAGAATGTTATAACATCTACTTTTGGGGTGAAACTAGTGTTCTTAACATGATAAGGAGGTTATTTTATGATTTATTGTAGTCGTATGATAGTCATGGACTATATTTTGAAGTCAAGCGAGTTGTGGAACAATATTTGGCAAAGGTCATCACAAGTTGCATATATAATATGCGGAACATTAGGTCAAATGTAGATCATTTCTCCATATATACTTGGAATTACATGATGATCCACCCACTAAATTGAATATATACGAGTCTAGTTTCTAATGCATAAAACCATATGTCGAAACCACATCATGGTAGAGAGATATTCACATTTTTGCCAGACCGCGCAAGCAGCTCCTAATGGGGCTCACTTAGGCGGTTGATGATTCTCCAACCTTCAACGATCGGGGCAACGCTCATTTGGGTTAATGTTTCGACCCAACCTAACCCTATACTCTTCCAAAACACATTGAAGAGCAGTCTCCATGATTCTAGAGTGAAAACCAAAGCTATAACATGAATCCAATGCTAGAAATCCCGTGGTTCCTGCTAGATTATAGTTCTTCATCTTGTTGCTATTTTGGAGGATTATTCAAAGTGAATTAACCTCAGGTTTCATGTGGTTCTTGTAGATTAAGGTAAGAATCAGTCCCTCCTTCATATATATTGGAGTTTCAAGGTGAGCTACAAGTGTTTACATACCAGCTTGAACACAAAAGTTGATTTAAGAAGAGAATACAACACCGGTAGTGTTGTGATGTCATTGAGGAAAGTTGTGGGTTGTATTTAGCCGAAATTTCATTTTTTTTCTACTCTTTAAGGTGTTTATAACAGCCTACTACACGTTATTTAATTTTTTTGTATGTTGGTTGCATTATTTGAGCAAAATACTACAAGAGGAGACTTGAAATAGTCTGAGTTATTGTTTTTAATAGACTGTTTCGGAAAGGTTTTCCATGAACTTAAATGGTTAGAAACCTTTAAAAATGACTTTATTATGATGTTTTTATTATAAATATATTGTATACATGTCCAACTTGTTGTTGGTACTGTGAGTGTGAAGAGAAAGGACAACATAACAATGGAAAGTTGTACTTGTTGATGTTGTTGGATTGTTGGGTTGTTTGAGGGTGAATATTGATGTGCACAGGAGTTTAATAGTCCTCCCATTGTACTTAATGTCATGCTGGATATGTTATTAAGTTAGTAAATGAGTGGCTTTGGGTTTAAAGGGTTCAAAAGGGAGTCAATCTGAGCTTGTCATTCGTCGTGTTAAATAGTAGTTTTGTTGGTGATGTTTATGCACTTATTATTGTGTATCTTGATTTGTGTTGTGGTGCTGAAAGTATATAGTTGAAGGTTGTATTGGTTCTTATTGGTTTATGGACTTGGGAAAGCAAGGAAAATAGGGGAGATGCTGCCTGTTTTAATATAAAATAAGCTTGTCGTTCGTTGTGCGATGGTTACATATTTCATAGCTTAATGATTGCATTGTAATCATTTTCGTAGATTGAATTGCGATGAGATGAGTTAAACATGGTTATTGGAAAGATTGTGATAGATATCTTAAGGCTAATCCTTTCAATTCATTTAGGCATGATTCCGTAACTACATGTGTTTGATAACAAGATATAACGAGAAGTTTGTATTCCTGAAGTTATGTACATTATTCTAGTCTCTTAAGTTACAGAATTCTCCCTTATCAAGACTTTATATCCAGTTAAGTATTGTCTTCTTTCAGTCAATAGAGTAAAGAGTCTATATATATACAGCATTGAATATTGTATTTTAACCAACGAGCTATAATCGGTGGGCAGGCCCCTATTGGGCATCCTCTCATTAGGCTGTAAGTTATATACCAAGCCTACTGTGTTCGAGCGCCTATGAGCGAGCCTATAATGGCCAAGATACAGAGCCTAGTCTGGATGAGCGCCTATTAGGGAGCCTACCACGGCTGAGCAGTTACACATACCGAGCCTTATAAGGCCGGATAACTATTTTACTTACTATGCTGAGAGAGTTGAGTCAGTATCAGCAGGTAAGCATATCTTCAGATCATCTTTGATTCTTAGTTACTTTCAATTATTATATTATCAATTTAGTTTTGGCTTTCAATTATTCTATTGCCTAACATACTCGGTACATTATTCTGTACTAACGTCCCTTTTCCCGAGGACGCTGCATTTCATGTCCACAAGTCCTGATAGACAGCTGCATAGACATTCCTAGTAGACAGAGTCAAACATCAACTTGGTTGGTAAGCTTCACTTCCTCTGAGGTACCAGGTTTAGACTTTGGAGTCCATTATTTATATACAGGATTTATGGGTAGGTCGAGGTCCTGTCCCGACCATGATACAATTCTCAAAAGGCTTAAAGATAAGTCATGTATATTTATATATCAGTATTTTTGCCTTGTCAGCATTGTGTGCATGTTCAATCTTGTATTGCTGCTTGTGGACGTTCATGGTGGCCTCGTCGGCATGTACAGCAATATATTTGGCCTTGATTGGTATTGTCACCTCACAGGTAGGCCTCATTTTCCTATGTTGAGCGCTACGCCTCCAGAGTTCATAGTTATAGAGTGGTATGCTCGGGTCGAGCATGGCACTGGGTGCCGGCCACGCCTCCCAAGGTTTGGGACGTGACAAACGTAGTATCAAAGCAGTTCTATCCTAGGGAATCTACAAGTCGTGTCTAGTAGAGCCTTTTTTATAGGTGTGTTGTGCACCTCATTATATAAATGGGAAGCTAAGAGGCATTTAGGAGTTTTTTACCCTTCTTTCAAATTAAAATCGTGCTATAGAGCATAGTCATAAGAGTTTGAGCTAGGACTTATGTTTGCTAATGATACGGAGATGCTTGCAATTAGAAATATTGCAGCTAGCCAAAGGTATAAAACAACAATAGGTAAGAACAGTAATAGAGAGAGAGTTTTTGACAATGTGGCCCTGTTTGAGGCCCTATCAGATCGAGCATAGTAGATGTGCAAATTTCCAACATAAGACCCTAAGATGGGAATATTAAACACACCCTGTGAAAAGTAAGCCATGGGAGTATTAGAAGGTAAAAGTATAGTTTAAACAGGAATAGAAGCAAGGTGAAGAAGGGTACGAATTACCCAGTTAGTGAAGATTATCAGTATTTATAATTCAGGCAAAGAAATATAAGCATTTTGATTTACCTTCAACAGTAACAGAGGTATGTACAGTTAGCCACACCCATCTCAGTTATGCCCTATGGGAGCTAACATATATAGTTTAAGAGAAGACAGGATATCAGGATCCCGCAGGGTTAGAGTAACCCAAAGTGGTGGATGGATTGTTAGCGTTAGCTGACATTTCCGAAGGATATTGCAAACGCGGTAATGGTTCTCCTTGTGAGACAATCAGATGGTGCACTCAAGAATAGTACAGTTAGATATGAACACTAGAACGTTCAGAAGATTGAGAAGGTAGGAACTGGCATCCTAGAAGGGATAAATATTTATATTAGTATGACTCCCGTCCCTAGTAAAGAAAGAACGTTAGGCGACTCGAAGAGCCAGTAAGATGGAGCAAGGGGAGCTATAGTGAAAGAATCTTTCGTTGAAGTTTTCAGAATAAATTAATAGACAAAATTATTAGCATGAGATTAAGAAGATAGAGAGTGAAGCATTATGAGTAAGATGTGCTAAATGTGTGATAACAGTAAATCAAAATACTACAAGACAATAGATTCTACAGTCAACTAAAGAAAAAGAGAAAAGGAGACAGGCCTTGAGAATATAAAAGAGTATAAGCCATAAATTTATATCCTCACTTCGAGAAATGAATAAGTGATCCTAAACGAGATTACCAGAAGGCCAAGTTAGACCCATGAAGTGATAAAAATCAGCATGGGCTAGCAAACAAGATGAAATTAAGGACCAGAGGATTTGTTAATAGTAGACATCGTGAGAATTTCAGAGACTGTGTTCCGTAAAAAATAGAAAGGACAATAGAAGAATAGCCTTTAAAGGTCATTCAGGAAGACGCTTACCAATGGAAAGCAATAACCTTTAAAGGTCCTTCAGGAAGATGCTTGCCAAAAGCAAGCACTGTGAGCAGAGTTAAGCTTAAGGGACTAAGTGTGCCAGTTACACTAGGTATCACTCTCGTACGCAAGAAATTCAATTATCCCTGGTACAGAGTGATTACTGCAAGGCGCATAAGGGTCATTGAAAATATAGAAAGATGCCAAAGATGAAGAGGTAAAACCTCTGCATGTATAACTTTAGAGCATTAAATGCTAGTACTCCCCTAAAGTAGGGAAGATGGTATGATACGGTATTAAGTCGGAGTTAAGTGGAATAGTAAAGGAAGAATGCAGTAAAAAGGCAAAAGGAATAAGATTGTATTTATTCATATCCTACAGATATGTTACGACTTACAGATATGTTACGACTTCAGAACATTATGCGAGCGTCGCTGCGTAAAGGCCATAAGGGTTCTCACCAGGATGTTTTCGATAAATAAGTGCAAATGAACGCTTGATACTTAAGGCGTTTGTGTGAGAGGTATGTTAATACAAAAGAAATAACCCAAGAGAAATTACGTAGAATATAGATATGGTAATGGACCAACGAGT
Source organism: Nicotiana obtusifolia (assembly GCA_002018475.1). Lineage (NCBI taxonomy): Eukaryota > Viridiplantae > Streptophyta > Magnoliopsida > Solanales > Solanaceae > Nicotiana > Nicotiana obtusifolia. The sequence continues at coordinate 52,619 of MCJB01001891.1, forward strand.
AGTCAGTAATTGATTCCAAAAGTGTCTAGTTATGGTTGGACATGAGGATACGAATATATCAATAGATCGCGCAAGATAAACGTAGTGAAACCCAACATAAGGAATTCAGTGTTGTAGATATGACATTGTAATACTTGAGAAACATTCAGATAGGAGTTAGAGTAGTTAATGGTATCGTATAAATGTTATGAAAATAAAAGATAGTGCCACAGGGGAGAGAATGAAAATTTTAGTTCAGAAGTAACCTTGCGTGCATAAAGGCGCGGAGATAAGTATAAAGATAATTATGGGTGAGTAAGAATATCAAAAATACCTTCGCGTATAAGATGTAATAAGCTCGCAGCTTTACATGAGTCAGAGGGTCTCCCCTAAGTACTACAACGAAAGACTAGTTAAGGAAATAAGAAAGAAGGCTTCAACCTAAGCATAGTGACCTAAAGAAGAAATGATCCTGTAACAATAGTCTCACTACAATAATGTATGCACTCCATAAGAAAGTGGCACCTATCATGACTAATGAATGGGATGTAAAATATAAATTAATATTCGAGATCATATGTGTTGTGAAATTCCAATTTGTGTGGGCACTAAGATAGGCCAGGTATTCATTCAACAAGTGGCAGAACGGCGAGGAAAAGTAATTGCTTATGTTTAAAGACAACTGAGAAGGCACAAAAGGAAATCTATGGTGCTAGCAAATTAAAGGAAGGTTGCGAGTAGTATAAACCGGTATGTAGGTTGCAAGTTAAAGTATGGTAGAGTGACAAGGTTTTAGGTAGAGAGGAGTAAGGATAAGAAAAGGTGAGTGAGAAGGTGACGAGAATAGGTAAGGCTTCAGGATTAAGCCTATCAAAACAAGAGGGCTGATGGTTTTCGTAAGTTATAAAAAACTTAGTATAGCCTGAATGAATTTAGAGGAGTTTAAGACTAGTGGCATTTAGAAGAGAAGAAATGCTGCCCAGGTTGTAGAATGAGAGTGTAATTGTGATAAGTGACAAGAGAATGACGTCTAGGCCTTCGATTAAGTAATGATTCAAAGAGAAGGGATTTCATGAATTACATGGAATTAGACTACCCCCCTCGCCCTATAAGATGAATCACGTTAGGATGCTTTGAAATACAGTTAGTGAAGATATTATCATCCTTAGGTGGATCAGGAAAATAACTTCAGATGTTCCCCGATGAGAATTTATGTACATTATCCTAGTCTCATAAGTTAGAGAAATCTCCTATATCGGGACTTTATATCCAGTTATGTTTTGTCTTCTTTCAGTCAGGAGATCAGAGAGTCTATATATATATATATATATATATATATATATAATATTACAGTATTTTCATGACCACCGAGCTATAATCGTAGGGGAGGCCCCTATTAGCAACCTCAGATCAGATGGTAAGTTATTTACCGAGCCTACTGTGGCCGAGCGCCTATGAGCGAGCCCAAAATGGACATGATACAAAGGCTAGTATTGTTGAGCGCCTATGAGCGAGCCTACTGCGGCAGAGCAGTTACATGAACCGAGCCTTATATGGCTGGACGACTATTTTACTTAATATATTGAGAGAGTTGAGTCATATCAGCAGGTAAGCATATTTTCAGATCATCTTGACTATCAATCACTTTTAGTTATTATATTATTAGGTCAGTTTCAGCTTTTAGTTATTCCATTGCCTTACATACTCGGTACATTATTCTGTACTGACGTCCCTTTTCCCGAGGACACTGCATTTCATGGCCGCAGGTCCTGATAGATAGCTGGATAGACCTACCTAGTAGATAGAGTCAAACATTAACTTAATTGGTAAGCTCCGCTTCCTCGGAGTTACCATGTCTAATCTTTGGAGTCCATTATATATACAAAGGTTTGATGGGTAGGTCAAGGCCTGTCCTGACCATGATACAATTCAGTTATCTCTAGAGACTTGTAGACGAGTCATGTATATTTTGTATATTAGTATTGTGGTTTTGTCAGCCCAATGTACATGTTCAGTTTTGTATTGCTGGCTTTAGATGTTCAGGGTGCCCTCGCCGGCCTGCACAGCTATATACATGAGCTTTGGGGTATTTTTACCCCTCAGAGGAGAGAGACGTTACTTTCTGATGATTCAGAATATGGCCTCGTCGGCTTTGATTGGTATTGTTGGCTCACATGTAGCCCGCGTTGGCCTAGGTTATGGGCTACCCCTCCAGAGTTCACAGTCATAGAGTGGTACGCTCAGGCCGAGTATGCCACCGGGTGCCGGCCACGCCACCACAAGTTTTGGCGTGACATGTATCTGGATCTGCACACGAAGTGCAGAGTGTAGTATGAGTACAACTGACCCCATTTACTTAATAAATAACAAGATTAACCTTAGGCTGAAATCAGTGACGAGCTAGAACGAAACAATCAGAACAAGTGTAATGACAACATAGGTAAGATTGCGACAATAACAGTAAATAACCCAGAGAAACCTCCATATTCAGCTCGTTCATGGTAAAAAAATTTTGACATGATTTCGAGTTCCTAATTAAAGACTAACACTAATAATAACTGGTCAAGTATAGATAGCAAGAGGAATGATACATCTCTATGTCTACATGCCAAATATGCATGTCAAATGTACGGTATCACAGTGGTATTCCCAAGTACTCACACTCGCAGAGTACTCAATCTGTCTATCTCAACTACCCACTCATCACACACACAATCACTAAGCATTGTACGGGTGCCTGGCATCAATGCCCCCTCACTGATACACGTGTATATGTCACGGTGCCTGCGGTAACTGCTGGTATGTCAGACTTCGAAGGGGCGAATCCTGCTCAAGCACTAATATAAAGACCATAAGGCCTTCTGCGGCGTGCATCCCGATCCACAATTACAAACAAACCAATAAGGCATGTTGCAGCATGCAACCTGATCCATAATAGTACTCACGACACGTCTCTCAGGCCCAACTCAGTCTTGAATCTCTCAAGTCTCAAGGGCTCGCAAATCTCGTACTATTCAGCCCAAACAATGATAACACGTGATGTAATAGTGAATGATAATATAGACTAAGATATGATATGCAAATGAAGAATCATAATACATAATTGCGGTTAAAGCAGGTAACTCAAAACAGCGAAAATGACCTCAGTAGGTCTCAATGAAATCACCATATAGCCAAAGCATGATTTCTAACATGAATCATAGTTCAATTACTCTACTTGTGACATATGAATTACACGTATAAAACAAGGCTTAATATCAACACAGTACATGAAATCCACCCGAATCATGGTTATTGTGGTGCATGCCCACACGCCCGTTACCTAGCATGTACGCCACCCAACACAACATGATAACACGTTTTCTAAGGATAAATAACCTCAATTCCAAGTTTAAAAGTGTTACTTAACTCAACATGCGCAACTCGCTACTCCAATATGCCCTTGCCTCTAAATGACTCGAACCTAGCCACGAACTACTTAATATAATCAATAAATTCTATAGGAATCGATTCCAAACGATAAATGTCACCACCCAAACCGAAGGGCCATGATGGGCAGCCGGTGCCTAACTCAACCAAGTACCAACGTAATGTATACTTCTTATCATACAATCATGGGTAAATGGGCCACAAGGGCTGTCATGAGATAACCAAAATAAAACATAAGGGAATACTAGACATAGGACGACCCAACATGGTACAGAAACTTATACATGTGACATACGAGCCTATAAGGGTGATAAGATCATTTCTACACTCAAAATATAGGGCGACAAGGCCATACAAGTATCCATATACATGACATATGTCTACAAGCCTCTAAGAGTACATGAACGTCATAAAGGTTGGGACAAGGCATTGCCATATCAATCAATACATATCCAAATAATACTGACCAAATAGGCTACTCTGGAGTAAGTGGAGTGCACCAACACCTTCCACAGAGCTGATAGCCTAGTAGGAGGACGACCAACCTGTCTACCAAAACCTGCAGGCACGAAACCCAGGGTCTCCTAGAAAAAGGGACGTTAGTACAAATAAATTACCGAGTATGTAAGGCATGAAAAGCGGTATATAAAAGAATGAAAGACAGACGGAGTAAAGGACTCAACCTGTAAATCTGAATAGCTCTGTGAATCAAGAAACAATTGTAATGTCATTCATGTGCATATACATGTCATATCATGCATAGGTATATGTGCACATAACATCATCAAGCCTCTTAGGGCATCCCATCATATCATCTCGGCCTCTGTGGGCAAAATCATTAACGTATACCAACCGATGAGGTGGTGGTGCGTATATAACGTCGTAACCTTTCCTCGTACCCAAAATAAATACAATATACGCATATATAATGCCATCTGGTCATGGGTCAATGTACACGTATAAATGAATGCAATCATAAGGAAGTAAGTCGATAAGATCTCTCGGAATGTCATAAGATCAATATGACTTTGGTTAATATCATGAAATAAACTTCATCAATTTATGTATTATCTAAGACCCATGAACATACGAAATAATAACTGGACACATGGGGCATCAAGAGCATAGGCACCCCTAGTACTTCTATGAATAGAGTCATTTATGAAAGTTGTGTGTTTGCTCGTTTCATTTGCATCACATTGATCATGCCAAAAGGAATGAAGCGATAGCCTTAACATACCTTATCACAGTCTGTCCTATGACCACATTGAACTCGTCTCGTCGCACCATAATCTAAAACAATAATAATAATACCATCATTAAGCTACAAATGATACAACTATCATACAACGAATGACAAGCTTATTTTACATTAAAACCGGCAGCATCTCCCATGTTTTCCTTGCTTTCTCGAAGTCCAGCAAAACAACGAGAACACATACAACCTTCAACTATATACCTTCAGCACCAAAACACACCCAACATCCCAACAACACCCATCAATCTACACAACAACAAGTTCACAAATGTCACCAACGAAACTACTATTTAACAGGACGAGCGGCAGGCTTGGATTGGAACCAAACCCCAACTCTTTTTCCATCTCCCCTATACTTATAATACCATCAACAAGTACAGTATATAAACCACATATTTTTACATGACATTCCAACCTTATATCCATCATAAAAGTGACATCAAACAATCAAACAAGATATAACAACGACATGGAAAACTTCTTGGTATGTGTGGTTGCTTCTTCTCCTATTTACAACATCATCGACATACTCATTATATTGACAAGCATAAAAAAAACAAGAAATTATAACCAAGCTATTCCCCACGATTTCCGTCCATATGAATTTATATACACAACTCCATAATAGTTCAATAAGAGATAACAACTTCTTATACAACTTCAACTTCTATCTTCTAATTCTTTATCCAAATAACTTAACCAAAACAAAGATATGCTTAAGCCAAAGAAATAGGGTGTTATAAATACCTTAAGTAATCAGATATGATTTGAACAAAAACTTCCTTTATCTTATAATCACCCTTAAATACATCACAACACCATTGAAACTTTCTTCTTCACTTTGGCTAACTCTTGAGGCTAGGTTTATGTAAAACCACCTTGGATTCGACTTGAAACCTTAGAGAACTCTTATGGAAGTGTTGAAAAATTTTGGGAACTGTCCGTGGTCGAAAATGACCAGAAAGGTGCCATCCAACCCCTTTAAAATGTTCAAGGGTCGTCCACCGCCTAAGTGGGTCCCATTGGGAGCTGCTTGCGCGGACTCACGAAAACGTGAATATCTCTCTAGTCAGGTGGCAAATCGACAAACAGTTTGATGCATTAGCAACTAGACTCATAGATCTTCAATTTGGAAGGAGGAACATCCCATAACTCCAAGTATATTGGGAGAAAATCTCAGCTACATTTGACGTAATTTTCAGAATATTTATGAATGTAACTAGTGATGACCTTTGCCAACTTTTGTTCAAGAAGTTGCTTGACTTCAAAAAGAAATAAACGACTATCATACGACTAAAACAAATCATTAAACAACCCCCTTATCATGTAAAGCACCATAGTATCGCCCCTAAAGTACATGTTATAACACTCCCAACTTGTCGATATTCGACGAAACTTATTTTCTTCAGTTTGTTTACCTTCTAATCCTTTCAAACCTCTTGGTACTTGTTATCCATGATCCTGAAGATTTGTAACCTCCAAAGTAACATGATTAACATAATTTATGTGCTTTCAAACACGATCTCATTTATGAGCATACATCAATTGACTTACGACGTACTCTCACGTACGAAAACATAGGGTGTAACATCATTCACCCCTTTGGAACATTCGTCCTTGAATATTGACGGATGCGCTTATCATTCTCATAATATTTTCCTTTCCATGTAAGCATCTTTTATGCGAATAACTCCAAAGACAGGGCATTCCCCCCCTTCAGATCTATTTCTCAGACCACAACTTGTGATCGTAATTCTTTCAATCTCGTAACTGTTGCTACCTTCTGTCATGCAGCCTGTACGACTCTGACCTTGTAAGTGCGCCTATGCGACTCTTCTCTAATTTTTCCTCCAGCTTTTGGCCAATCTTTAGGCCTCACTTTGTGAACATATATATAACTATGACAAGTTGTTCCTCTAGGAATCTATAGGTGTACTGATGTTCTTCGCTTGGTACTTTGTTGAACTCGTGACTATTACTATTTTTTGTTTTATAGCCTCGGTTATATATGCTTATTAATGTACTGTAACTAGGCAGGTCATACTATGCCATAACTCTTACTTCGGTTTATTATTACCGGGTTCTGCTACCCAACTCTAGGTTACACTCTCACTGCTTATCCTATATGTATAAATCTAAATCCTTTAATGTTTCCTTATTGTTCGTCTAAAGAATGGCATCATAATCTCCTCTCATACTTTGGAATTTCTATCCATCTATTGTTGATTTGCCTAAATGTTGATCTATAATCTACCACTAATAACTTGAAACCTCTTACGTAATGCATTGTCACTAAGGCTCACGTCTTATTAGGGAACATCTGAATTGATTTTCCTATCCACCTAGAGACGACACTATACTTCAATAACCGATTTCATAGCATCCTAATGTGATTCATCTTATGGGGGGTATTCTAATCCCGTTATATCCATGAAATTTCTTCTCTTTGAATTTGTACTTAATCGAAGGCCTAAGCATCATCCTCTTATCATTTATCACAATTACACCCTTACATTACGACCAGGGCAACATTCCATCTCATCTAATTTCTTCTAGTTTTAAACTCCATTGAGTTCATTCAGGCTATACTTAGCTTTCTATAACTTACGGAAACCATCAGCTCTCTTGTTTTGATGGGCTTAATCCCGAAGCCTTTACCTATTCTTGTCACCTTCTCGCTCACATTTTCTTATCCTTACTCCTATCTACCTGAAACCTTGTCACTCTATCATTCTTTAGCTTGCGACCTAAACATATTTATTTATACTGCTCACAACCTTCCTTTAACTTGCTAGCACCATAGACTTCCTTTCATGCCTTCTCAGTTGTCTATACACACAAGCAATTACTTTTTGGGATCGTTCTTCCACTTTCTGCATAGATACTGAGCTTATCTTAGTGCCCACGAATACTGGAACTCCCTATAACACATATGATCTCACATATCACTTTTGATTTTTTTTCTTCCCGTTCATTAGCCACGATAGGTGCCACTTTCTTATGGAGCGTATACAATATTGTAGTGAGACTGTAGTTACAAGATCATTTCTTCTTTAGGTCACTATGCTAGGTTGAAGCCTCCTTCCTTATTTCCTTAACTAGTCTTTCATTGTATTATGTAGGGATACCCTCTGACTCTTGTAAAGCTGCAAACTTATTACATCAGATACTTGACGGAATTTTTGATGCTCTTACTCATCTTTAATTATCCTTAGTTACTTACCTCCGTGCCCTCGTGCTAGTGGAGTTGCTTCTGGAGTGAAATTTTTTACTGTCTTCTTAGCGGCACTCGCTTTTATTTTCGTAACTCTTATACAGTACCTTTAACTACCCCAACTCCTATTTGAATATTTCTCAAGGATTAGGAAGTCATATCTACGAGACTAAATTCACTATGTTGGGTGTTCACTATGTTTATCTTGCACAATCTGCTGATTTGTCTGTATCCTCTTGTCTAGCCATAACTAAGCTCTTCCTTAATCAACTACTAACTGCTCGTTTTTCCATTATCATATCTATATGTAATCTCTCCCGGGATATGTCCTTTGTCTTAACTTACCTCTCGCACTAGCTCCTGATGTATCAAGTGTCCATTTGCACTTATTTATTAATAACATCCTGGTCGAGAACTCTTATTGCCTCTCCCCGGCGTCATGCTTGCATAATGTTCTAGTGTCGCCACTTATTTGTTGGATCTGAATAAATGCAACCTCATCCCTTTCGCCTTCTTACCACATTCTTCCTTTACCATTCTATAGTTACCTGAACCACTTAACTCCGACTTAATACCACATTACACCATCTTCCCCATTTATGAGAGTACTAAGATTTAGTGCTGCGACAATCTACCTATATATGTTTTACCTCTTAATCATTGGCGTATTTTCACATCATCAATGACCCTTACTCGCCTTACGGTAACCCTTATGTACCTGGGATAATTGAATTCCTTATGCACAAGGGTGGAACCTCGTGTAACTAGCACACCTAGTCCTTTAAGCTTAACTCTGCTCACAGTGATTGCTTTACAGAGGCGTCTTCCTTAATGAACTTTAAAGGTTGTTCTTTTGTTTTCCATTCCATTATTTCCATAATGCTATCTCTAAAATTCTCACGATGCCGACTATTATTAAATCTTCTGATCCCTAATTCATGTTCATTTTTTCTTGTTCACTAGCCCTTACTAATTTCTATTACTCCGGGGTCTAACTTAGCCTTCCAGTAATCACGTTCGAGTGACCAACTCATTTCTCAAAATGAGGGTAAGACATTATGCCTTATACAGTTTTGTTTTCTCAAGGCCTGTTACCTCTTGTCTTTTCCTTTACTTGACAATAGACTCTGTCATTCTGTCTTATTTCGATTTACCATTACCACCCAAGTATCACATCGTACTCATAATGCTTCATTTAGTCTCTTCTCATTCTCTTGCTAATATTTCTGTCTATTACCTTATCTTGAAAACTTCAACAAAACATTCATTCACTTTTAGCTCCCCTTCCTCCATCTCATTGGCTCTTCGAGTTGCCTAACATTCTCTTTTTTACTAGGGGCGGGAGTCATACTATGGTATATATTTATCCCCTTTAGGATTTCACTACATATCTTCTAAAATTCCTGAACGTTCTAGTATTCATATATGGCGGTACTGTTCTAGAGTGCACCATCTAGGTGTCTCACAAGTATAACTATTACCACATTTGCACTATCCTTCGGAAATGTTAGCTAATGATAACAATCTATCCACCATCTAACCCCAGCTGGATCATGATATCCCATCCTTCTCTTAAACTATATCTCTTAGCTCCCATAAGGCATAACTGAGATAGGTGTGGCCAATTGTATAGATCTCTATTACTGTTGAAAGTAAATAAGTAAACTTATATTTCTCTACCTAAATTGTAAATACTGATAATCTTTACTAACTAGGTACCTCGTACCCTTATTCACCTTGCTTCTACTAATTCAAACTTGTATCTACCTTCAGATTCTCTTATTGCTTTTTACCATATGGGCGAATAGACATTCATGCCTTAGTGCTTCTTATCAAGAAGCTTACACGTCTTAGTACACACATGATCTGCTGAAGACCTCACATTTACTCATCATAAGCTTGATGCAAAATCGAATTCCTCTTACTAAACTCTTGCACTTGGTGCCTAAATCAACCGAGCACCAACTTAATGTATCCTTCTTATAGTACTATCATGGTTAAATTGGCTTGAAGGGCCGTCATGAGATATCCAGAATAAAACATAAGGAAATACTAGACATAGGACAACCCAGCATTAAACATGTGACATACGAGCCTATAAGGCTGCCAAAATCATTTCTACACTCACAACATAGGACGACTAGGCCATCCAAGTATCCATATACATAACATCTGTCTACAAGCCTCTAAGAGTATATAAACGTCATGAAGGTTGGGACAAGGCCCCGCCATACCAATCAATACATGTCCAAATAATACTGACCAAATAGGCAACTCCGGAGCAAGTGGAGTGCACCAACACCTTCCGCTGAACTGATAGCCTACTACTATTACTATCAACCTGTCCATCGAGACTTGCGAGCATGAAGCGCAACGTCCCAGGACAAAAGGGATGTTAGTACAAATAAAGTACCGAGTATGTAAGGCGTAAAAAGCAGTATATAAAAGACATGAGAGAAACATGGAGTAAAGGACTCAACCTATAAATCTGAATAGTTCTGAGAATCATGAAACATTTATGATGTCATGCATGTGCATATAAATGTCATATCATGCATAGGTATATGCGTACATACCGTCATCAAGCCTCTGAGGGCATACCATCATATCATCTCGACCTCTATGGGCAAAATCATCAACATATACCAACTGATCAAGCGGTGGTGCGTATATAACTTCGTAACCTTTCCTCATACCCCATATAAGTATAATATACGTGTATATAATGCCATCTATTCATGGGTGAATGCACATGTATAAATGAATGTAATGCACAACGAAGTAAGTCAATAAGATCCCTCTGAATGTCATAAGATCAATATGCCTTTGGTTAATATCATGAAATAAACTTCACCAACTTATGTTTTATCTGAGACCCACAAATAGACGATATAATGATAGCACACATGGGGAATCTATAACATAGTCACCCCTCGTACTTCTATGAATATAGTCATTTGTGAAAGTTGTGTGTTTGCTCATTTTGTTTGTATCATATGGACCATGCCAAAAGGAAAGAAGGGATAGCCATAACATTCCTTATCACATTCTGTCCAATGGCCACATTGAACTACTTTCGTTGCACCTTAATCTGCAACTATTATAATAATACTACCATTAAGCTACGAAGTATACAACTATCATACAACGAATGACAAGCTTATTTTATATTAAAAGGGGCAGCATCTCCCCTGTTTGCCTCGCTGTTCCCAAGTCCATCAAAACAACAAGAACACATAAAACCCTGAACAATATACCTTACGCACAACTACACACCCAACAGCCAAACAACACCAATCAATCGATACAACAACAAGTGCACAAATGTCACCAACTAACTACTATTTAACAAGACGAGCGGCAAGCTTGGATTGGAACCAAACCACAACTCTTTTTCCATACCCCCTGTGCTTACAACACCATCAACAGTTCCAGCATATAAACATATATTTGAAATGAAATTCCAACCTTATATCAATCATTAAAGTGACATCAAACAACCAAACAAGATATAACAACAACATGGACAACTTCTAGGTATTGTGTGGTTGCTTCTTCTCCTATTTACAACATCATCGACATACTAAACATATTTACAAGCATAAAAACAATAAGAAAATTATAACCAAGACATTCCCCACGATTTCCACCCATAGTAAGTCATATACATAACTCCAAAATAGTCCAACAAGAGACAACAACTTCTTATAAAACTTCAAATTCTATATTGTAATTCTTCATCCAAATAACTTAAAGAAAACATAGATAAGCCTAAGCCCAAGAAATAGGGTGTTGTAAATGCCTTAAATAATCAGAAAAAACTAGAACAAAAGCCTCCCTTAGCTTACAATCCATAAATACATCACAACACCATAGAGACTTTCTTCTTCACTTTGACTAACTTATGAGGCTAAGTTTAGGTATAACCACCTTGGATACGACTTGAAACTTGGAGAAATATTAGGGAAGTTTTGATAGAATTTGGGAACTGTCCTTGGTCGAAAATGACCAAAAATGAGCCGTCCAACCCCTTTAAAATGTTCAAGGGTCATCCACCGCCTAAGTGTATCCCATTGGGAGCTGCTAGCGAAGTCTCGCAAAAACGTGAAAATCTCTCTACTCGGATGTCATATCGACAAACGGTTTAATGAGTTTGAAGCTAGACTCATAGATTTTCAATTTGGTAGATAGACCATCCCGTAATTCCAAGTATACTGGGATAAAATCACAGCTACATTTGACCTAATCTTCAGCAGATTTATGAATGTAACTTGTGATGACTTTGGCCACCTCTTGTTCCACAACTAGCTTGACTTCAAAATGTAATACACGACGATCATACGACTAAAATAACTCATAACATAACCTCTTTATCATGTTAAGGACCATAGTATCACCCAAAAGCATATGTTATAACACTCCTAACTTGTCGACATTTGACGAAACTTATGTTTCTTCAATTTCGTTAGCTTATAAGCCTTTCAACCCTCTTGGTACTTCTTACCCATGATATTAAACATTTGTAACCTCCAAGGTAACATGATTAACACATACTTTATGTACTTTGAGAGATGAACTCATTTCCGAGCTTACATCAACTGACTTACGACATACTCTCACGTACGAGGACATGGGATATAACGATAAAGCTAAGATCTTTACCAAAATAAAAAATTCAACCCCGGGTCCGCACATGGGAACTCGACAAAATTCACAAAATCCAACCTGTCACGACCCAAACCGATGGGCCATGACGATTTCCCAAGTCCTACCTATCTAACACCCTAAGCATACGTCTAAGATATAAACATGTATAAAGGGTAGGTCATGCATAACATATGCCAATAAACTACTGAATCATGTGAACAACATACGTGAGGAAACATGCACAAAAGACATATATACATATACATGCAGAATATGGTTCGGGGAGCCGACAAGGTTGCTATGGACAACTATGTATCAAAATAGAAGCCGACAAGATCACATACTATCTAACTATACATGACTGTCTACAGACCACTAATGTAGTGTCACTATGAGTTCCTTGTGATGTCCTTTGGGCTGACCAATGACCCAGCAGGATTCATGCATATGATAAACAGTGTGTTCCAGCCATATCTTGATTCGTTTCTCATAGTATTTATTGATGATATCCTGGTGTACTCACGTAGCCAGGAGAAGCATGAACAACATCTGACGATTGTACTATAGACATTGAGGGAGGAGAAGCTTTATGCCAAGTTTTCCAAGTGTGAGTTTTATCTCAGTTCAGTTGCGTTATTGGGGAGAATGTGGTGTTCAGTTAGAGGATTAAGGGGGATCCGAAGAAGATTGAGGTGCTTTTAGAGTTAGCCCAGACCATCTTCAGCTACTGAGATTCAAAGTTTTCTTGGCTTGGCCAGATATTATCGGCTCTTCATGAAGGGTTTCTCATCCATCGCAGTGCCTTTGACCAGGTTGACCTAGAAGTGTGCTCCATTCAGGTGGTCGGATGAGTGTGAAGAGAGTATACAGAAGCTCAAGACTACCTTGACCATAGCTCCAATTCTAGTGTTACCTTAAACATCAGGTTCTTATACAGTATATTGTGATGATTCTTGGATTAGTTTTGGCTGTGTTTTGATGCAGGAGGGTAGAGTGATTACTTATTCTTCATGCGAATTGAAGCCTCATGAGAAGAACTACCCCGTTCATGATTTAGAGTTGGCAGCCATCGTCCATTCATTGAAGATTTCGAGGTATAGTGTGTGATGTGAGGTACTTACAGATCATATGAGTCTTCAGCACTTGTTCAAGCAAATGGATCTAAATTTGAGGCAGCAGAGATGGTTGCAGCTGTTAAAGGAGTAAGATATTACCATTTTGTATCATTCTGGGAAGGCCAATGTGGTGGACGATATCTTGAGTGGTAAGGCGGTCAGTATGGGTAGCCTTGCATTTATTCCTATTAGGTAGAGACCACTTGCATCATATGTTCAGGCCTTGGCCAATCAATTCGTGAGGTTCGATGCTTCGGGGCGTAGCCGGGTTCTAGCTTGTATTGTTTCTCGGTCCTCTTTCGCATCAGAGAGTGTCAGTATGAGGACCCCCATTTGCTTGTCCTTAAGGATATAGTTCAACACGGTGATGCCAAAGAGGTTTCTATTTGGGATGATGGGGTGTTGCGGATGTAGGGTCAAACTTGTGTGCCCAATGTGGATGGGCTACGTGAATTGATTGTTGAAGAGGCACACATTTTACGGTATTCCATTCATCCGGGTGCCACAGAGATATACCAGGACTTGAGGCAGCACTATTGGTGGAGGAGGATGAAGAAAGACATAGTGGAGTTTGTAGCTTAGTGCTTGAATTGTCAGCAGGTGAAGTACAAGCATGAGAGGCCGGGCGATTTTCTTTAGAAGCTTGACTTTCCTGAGTGGAAATGGGAGCATGTCACCATGGAATTCGTAGTTAGACTCCCATGGACTTTGAAGAAGTTTGATTCTATTTGGGTGATTGTGGACTGGTTGACGAAGTCCGTGCATTTCATTCCAGTCGGGACTACCTATTCTTCGGAGCGGTTGGCTGAGATCTATATCCGCGATATTGTTCGTCTTCACGGTGTGACTATGTCCATTATTTCAAATCGGGGTATGCAGTTCATATTGAAGTTTTTGTAGAACAGTGCAGCAAGAGTAAGGCAAATGAGTTGAGTTGAGTACAACATTCCACCCTCAGACAGACAGACAGTCTGAGCGCACCATTCAGATATATATGCTACGTGCTTGTGTCATGGATTTTGGGGTTCTAGGGATTAGTTTTTGCCGCTTGCCAATTTTGCCTACCGCAACAACTACCAATTGAGTATTCAGATGGATCCGTACGAGGCATCCTATGGGAGGCGATGTCGGTCTCCGGTGGGTTAGTTTGAGCCGGGTGAGGCTAGGCTATTGGGTACCGACTTGGTTCAGGATGCTTTGGAGAAGGTTAAGTTGATTCATGATCGGCTTCGCACGGCACATTCTAGACAGAGGAGTTACGCTAATCGGAAGGTTCATGATGTTTCTTACATGGTGGGGGAGAAGGTATTGCTCAGAGTTTCGTCCATGAAGGGTGTTATGAGGTTCGGGAATAAGGGCAAGTTGAGCCCTCGGTATATTGGCCCTTTTGAGCTGCTTGAGAAGATTGGAGAGGTGGCTTACAAGCTTACATTGCTACCTAGTCTATCGGGTGTTCATCCAGTGTTTCATGCTTCCATGCTCCAGAAGTATTTCGGCGATCGTCAAGACCGGTTGCTCTCCCTCTACTCGTCTTACGCATAGCCCCATAAACCTCCTCGACTGTTGTACGCCTACAATACCCAATGTCTCGACAACAGTCAAAGTGTTCTAGGTCGCTAGCTCAATGTTCTGATCCCCCTCTTCGTTCAAGAGTTTGTGGAAGTAATAATGTTATCTACGTCGAATAAGTGCCGCATACAACAAAAATCTGCCATCCTCGTCCTTGATGCATTTCACTTGGTACAGGTAAAGGGCCTTCCTTTCTCGCACCTTGGCTAGCCTGTACAACTTCTTATCCCCTCCTCTATCTCCGAGTTCTTCATACAAGTGTTCAAATGCAGCGGTCTTGGCAGCGGTAACTGCTAACTTCCTTTCCTTCTTAGCCATCTTATACCGCTCCCTATTCATCCTCTTCGCCTCTTCGTCCATGCTCTCTAAAAGCTTCAGATATGCCGTTTTCTTGTCCTCCACTTTACCTTGAACCTCAGTACTACACCACCAGTCCCCTTTACGTCTACCAGATGAGCCCTTCAAAACCCCCAATACCTCTCTAGAAGCCTCCCTAATTCAATTTGCAGTCGCGGACCACATACTATTCGCGTCCCCACTACTCCTCCATGCTCCCATAGCCACCAACTTATCTCCCAAACTGATGTGCTATGTCTATTGTCAAACTCCTCACTTGATCCTAGGCAGACCAAACGCATCCCTCTTTCGTCGCTTCCTCATGAGCTCCAAGTCCATGACCAGAAGCTTATGCTGAGTCATGAGGTTCTCACTCAAGATGACCTTACAGTCCGAGCATAGAACTTTATCAGACTTCTGGAAGAGTAGATAATAAATCTGGGTCCTGGCCACAACTCTGAAAGGTGTCCAAGTGCTCCCCCTTCTTCGGGAAACTAGAGTTAACTATCACAAAATCAAAAGCCTTAGCAAAATCTAGTAGATACGTACTACATCCATTTCCAACTCCGAAACAAAAACTGCCATGCATGTCATCGTAGCCCCCTAACGTTGCCCCAATGTTGCTATTAAAATCCCCTCCCATGAAAAGCTTCTCAGTGTGCGAAATACCACCCACAACCTCATCAAAATCCTCCCAGAAACACCTTTTGACCTCCTCGTCCAACCCCACTTGAGGTGCACACGCACTAATCACGTTTAGAATAAAAACCCCAACAACTAGCTTAATGCCCATCAAGCTGTCGTTCACCCTAATAACCTCCAACATTAGTCGAGGCGTAAATAGTAAGTATATGATAGTAAGTACCCTAAAGAGTGATCAAAAGGTCCGTAAATAGATACAATTGAGCTAAATAGATTAACCACAATTAGAGCACAACGAGTAACAAAGAAGATAGTAGAAGCAAAGCAACAGGTGAACAAAATGTATTAGTAATAATGTAACAGCAAAGTAATAGGTAAACGAAATGTATCAAAACAAGAACAATAAGAGCAAAGCAACAACAAGCTAATAGACCATGTACAAAACTTTAAACTAAGACACCAAATCGATACTAAAAGCAAGCAGATAAGTATTCTACTAGGACCAATGCACGAAACTACAAACAAACAAATATGCACTGTTAACTAAACCAGTTATGCAACTCGCAAGAATGAAAGACAAAAGGAGACAGGAGATTCGAAGGTACCAACTCCGGGTGGATAGAACCCGAGTCATCGATTTGGATGTCGAGGCGTTGTTGTAATAGTGGCCTTCCACGCACTCCCACACGCCTCCGCTACCGTTGTCCTTTGCTGATCTTTGTCGGCACGAGGGTCTCACTCGCCTCTTCTCTGATATTCGCCAACAATTTGATAACCTGCCACACTTTAAGTGCAAGGTCTGGAGAGCAACGTTGATACTCATCGACCTAGATCTAAGTGGCGGCAATCTTGTTGAAAGGGCGGGGAAGAGAGAAAACCCAGATGGACAACAAGGGAGATAGAGTGGGGAAGGCAAACAATGGAAAACGAGAGAGGGAGAGGATGAAACGGGGGTGACTTTGGGTTTTAGGGGGGGGGAGAGGGGTTGTGAAGATGAAAAAGAGGAGCAGGGGTAGAAGGGTTGAAGAAAGGAGGAGAGACAGCAGAATAGAGAGACAAAAGGATATAGAGTGTAGGGTACCACCGGCGGGTGGAGGGTGACTGTTAGTGGAAGATCAAAGAGAGAGAAGAGAGCTTGAAGGGAGTGAAAGAGAGAATTCCTATCTATTAGGAAATTTCTTGAACATTCTATCACGTGTAATGATTGATTTTTGAGATATTGATATATTATAGAATTATTATGCTTGGCGCATGGATTTAAATCAGTTCCTCCACAGCCACGTGATCACCCATTCTACCTTGAGTCATTTGTGCATATTTGACACTAAGAGTTTCGGGCTCTAATAGTGCTGCTTGATTTAAAGTATGACTATTTATCATGCATTGGCAATGTAGACTCAGGTAGGGGCATCCATATCCATCTATGTTGATATTGTGCCTTCTTGTGATCTTGATCAACTTACTTGAAAAGCATAATTAACAGTTGATTCTTTGTTGCATACTCTACTATTTATATCTTAGATTTTTTGCTTGTTTCCTCATTTATTCTTGATAAGCTTATCAAGTATCCAAATTTTATCACATTTGTTTAAACCTCGCCATTACTTCATCGGGCTTAGACATTATACTTACTGGATATATGTTGTATTTGTACTCATACTATACTATTGTATATTTTTGTGTTTGTTACAACCCATATTTGCATACGTTAGCTTACGCCGTAAGTTAGTCTACGTAGGTCCGAGAATAGATTATCTTTGAGATGATAAGAATTTAGTCCAATTGGTCTTAAATGATACAAGGGTGTATAAGAGTGGTTAACAAGTACTAGAAGTTAAACGAATCAAGGATGTGGTAACTCGTATTTTTGGGTAAATATAGAGGTGATTAATATCACCAAGAGGTTATGTTATAAGGTATTTGAATCATATAATACCCGTTTCATAATTCTTCAGGTCAAACGAGTTATGGAACAAAAGTCGACAAAAGTTATCGCAATTTACGTTCATAATTTTACTCATACTTTAGGTCAAATGTCACTAAGCTTTTCTCCCAAATTACTTGGAATTACGGGGTTATCTACCCACAAAATTGAATATCTATGAGTCTATTTTTTAACTCATTGAACCGTTTGTCGATACAATCTCCGAGTTGAGAGATATTCGCTTTATCGCGAGACTGCGCCAAGCAGCTCTCGGTGGGGCCCACATAGGCGTCTAAGACTTGTAGATGTATATAAAACTCCTCAAGCCCGGTTTTAAGTCATTTTTTTTTAGTATGTGCAGACCTTAGAACCCTAAGAACACCCTCTCAAGGTTCTCTCGTGATCCAAGACTAAAACAAAGGGCAAACAACACAAATCAAGTGTCGGGAATCCCGTGGCGCTAGTAAGTCCCTTATTCTTCTTGTTGTTGCTGATTTTTGTGTTGTTCCAGCTCGTGTGGGAGGTTTTTATAAGTTTTTTATGCTATGTAAAATACTCCCTCAAGTTTTAATATCAACCTAGGTGATTTCAAACCTTCTAAAGTGATTCTAGTGCCGAAAAATCCTAATTGGTCGCTAGCTTCGCTCCCTTGTTTTTGTGGCAGCATTGGAGGGATATTTCGTGGTCAATTAAGGTAAAATTGGAATTTTTTATTTCTGTTCAAAGGTAAGGAACCTCTTACCGTACATGTATATAAGATTATCCAAGTTACGGCTAAGTCGTTGAAGCTAGAACTTGTGAGATATATGTCGAAAGGCTTACTAGTAATGTGGTTGGTTGGTGGACTATTTTGGGAGGCTCAAGATGATTATTATTGATGTTGTTTGGGATGTTTGCTAATTTTTTTAACTTGTTGAAAGTCATATAAATAGGGGAGGTGCTGTCTGTTTCATCGTAAAATAGGATAAGGTAGATACATAATAGTTACGACGCTTAAACGATAATGATAGTGTCATTTCTCTTATTGTAGACTAAGGAGTTGTTGCATTTTCATACCTTGAGATTGGGAAGTATATACAAGGTATGTGAGGCTATCCTTTTCCTTCTTTTGCAACGACTTCGATTATGCATAATGTAATGAACGAGCTTCCAAAGATACTCCACTCTTAGAGGCTAGCAGTACTTACATAGTTTCCCTTCTTAGGGAACGATTGATGTTGATGTTACTTCTCTTATTCTTATGTTATCAATGTTGTTGGTACTTCCTGATTCTTATAAGATTCTTAACAAAGAGTTAATCCTAATAAATGTGTACGGAGGATACCGACCTTACGTCACTCCGAAAGGTTCAAAATGTGATTCCAATGAGTCCAGCACGCATCATATATTTGTATCTATTTTACTCTACCGAACCGCGCTATAGTTGGCCGGATATGGAACCTCTTGTGCAACCACTGATCAGTTGGGCTTTACCGAGCTCCACGTGGCCGGGTATGATTCTACCGAGCCTTATGATGGCCGGGTACGTTTTTACCGAGCCTATAAGGGCCGGGTATGATATGATGATAATGATGCCCACAGAGGCGTATGTTTTAAAAGTTTATGTAAATATATATATCCATCATGCATTCATATCAGTAGCCCTCAGAGGTACCTAGATGCTACAAGTTGTATATTTTCTATTCCTTTTTACATTATCGTTCTTGCTTATGCTTTCCTGCCTTACATACTCAGTACTTTATTCATACTGACGTCCTTTTATTTGTGGACGCTGCATGTCGTGCTGCAGGTCCTGATAGACAGGTAGGCGAAGCTCCCCCACCACAGTAGGCTGCCCAGTTCAGCGGTTATTGGCGAGATCCCTTCTCCGGACATGCCGTGGTCTTGGTATGCATTTTTGTTATAGGCATTATGGGTATGTCCGGGCCCTGTTCCGGCAATGTTGCATCACTTATGTTCCTATAGAGGCTAATAGACAAGTGTCGACTCATGTATAATTTGGATTGCCTTGTCGACTAATTTTTGTTGTATAGTCTCTCATGACATCCTTGTCGACCCATGATATATATGTTCATGTATTTGCATTGTTGGTTGTTTAGGATTCATGTCTACCATTTATACCGATCTCATCGGCCCGTATAGACAATTAGAAAGATTAGATAAAATGTGCGTTGGGTCTCAGCAAGTATGGCCCGGGTGCCAGTCATGGCCCTCCGGCTTGGATCGTGACAGTGTTGATCTTAGTATTGGACCTAGCAGTGTTTAAGAGGGCATTTCGTAGATGATTGGGGACTTCATTGTGAGTTGTTAGACTTACTTTGCAACTTATGTAGTCCCCTTCTTATCCATTTTGCTTTTTTTTTATTCAGACCATATTTTTATTTTTCTAGAATCAGATGTACTCTATTTAGGTGCTCATGACTTCGTATTACCAGGTTTTTGGAGATTGTTATTGTATTTTTTGTATTTGGTTGACAGTTTGAGAAGTACTTATGTTTTATCCACATCTCGGTAGCAAATTATCCTTTATTTGTCTTGCTTGGGTTGATTATAATTGTTGGGTTCCCTAGCGGGTTGGAGTTAGGTTCCATCGCTACTATGGTGGAATTTTGGGTCATGACATAATGTTTTCAACATTCATGCAATAACGTTGAAATTCTCTCAAGCCCCTCGGATTCTGATCTGAACATATGTTCAAGTTTACATACATCATATTAATTTGATAGAAGCTTCAAATCATGAATCGAAGAACGTATAGTAAAATCGAGAGCTAAGGTACTAAGTTTGCAGTTAACATTCAAAATAGCAAGATACTGTCAGGAGTTCTTTTTGAATCTTCGGCATCGAAATATCCTATAACCGCAAGTCATAAAATATCAAATTAAGACGTTTTAAATTAGGGAACTGGGTGCTAAAACTTAATATAATAGGTTGGATCATTATAGTTTATTTCATTATTATTTATACATAAATATTTTTAAATCAAGCATTATATACTATTAGTTTTTTCCTTCTCTATAAAGCTTGATGCCTCACTATTTTTGGTTGATTGTTTTTCTAAAGCCCTTTTTCGACTATTTTTGTTACGTTTTGATAGGTCCATGCCATTATTTTCTACTCTTTTTGTCACACATCTATAAATATGTCCATATCGCTATTTTTGTTGTTGTTTGATTCTGTTAATATACAGTTTTACTGTCTATTAGTTTGGTATACGTAGAAGCATAAAGCATTAGTTTTTCATTACAATATTCTTTAGCAATCAAGCCATATCACTTTACGAATATGGTCTTCTTTTCTACTCTTTAAAAATCTATCAATATCTTTATTTTTGGTCAAATTGTGAATAGCTCTATACTACTATTTATGAAAGGGAAGTAGGATTCGCAATAATTAAATCCTTAATTTTGCATATTTGTATCTCATTTATTATTATAAGACACCTTGTAGGTTGCTATGATAGTTCAGGACATGTCGATTTGGTTTGAGTTGGTTCAAAACAAATTGAAATGCTAATTTTGTTGGTGCAGATTTTTCTTTGCGATCAATGAGGTCACGTCGATATAGCAAAAAAGAAAAATGGATGTTGACTGGTCAACATGACATTTGTTCATCGTGATCGTGAAAAGGAAAAAAAGGGCAGCTGATAACCTTTTGCGATCCAGGTCCTATCACGATAGCATTTAAAAACTTGAACCTCTATAAATATTAATTTTTAATTTTTATTTAATCTTCTCCATTTTTAAACAAGGGTAGCTCAGATATGGAAGGATTAGTTTTAATAATTTTTCACCTACAAGGTCAAGTTAAGTGTTGTAACTATCTCCTTGAGCTTATGTAATGACCCAACCGGTCGTTTTGAGTTCTAGCATCTCGTTCAATAATCTGAGACATCCTATTAGTTTATTTGATATTATATGACTTGGGGGTGGTGAGTTTGGTCCCAAGAGGTTTGGGAGTGATTTGAAATACTTTGATCCTAAATGGAAGCTTTAAGTTAAGGGATTTAACCAAGGTTTGACTTTTGGATAAATGAATTAGGAATCGGGTTTTGATGGTTCCAATAGGTTCATATGATTATTTTGGACTTGTACGTATGTTATGATTTTATTTGGAGGTTTCTAGCAGAATTCGACACCATTTGTCGAAAGTTGGTAATTTGAAGAACATAAGATTTCATAAGTTTTACCAAGAGATGACTTTCATATTATTGGACTCCGATTAATGTTCCTAGACTCTGCATAGGTCTATATATTTGAATGGAACTTGTGTTTAAAGCTTGGAAGTAACACGAAGTGTCTAACTGTAATTCAGATATTCTTTTGAAAGAATGATGATTTAAGAACTTAAGTGAAATTCTATTTTGTTCGAACCTCGATTCATTGTTGTGATAATTTTTTGGGTATTTTGAGCCTTTGAAAAAGTCCATATAGAGTATTTCGACGTATATGAATGATTGGGTGGAGCCCATAGGGGATCGGGTGAGTTTCAGTGTGTTTGGGGCAAGTTTTCGAAGAATTGAGTTGCTAAATCATCTTCACTTTACAAGGACATATCTCCCAATCTAGAAATACGTTTGAGATGAGGTTTTGACTAATATTTATTCCTTTGAATTAACATTCTTGTGATTCAAACCTTTTGTCATTCTGATATACGAGCACAAAGTTATGGTCGTTTAATTGAAATGTGGCAGAGAAGTTTTTGGTTAGCAAAGTGTTGCAAGTTGCAACTACTGCAATATGGGAAGTGACAGCAGGAGCAATGCATCAGTGTATTTTTACTATTAGGAGGTTCTTTGCACTATAAATAGAGCCCCATTTCATGGTTTTGCTATTTTTCTTCAATTTTGGAGCATTGAAGCTCAGTTTTGAGGGGTTTTTAACTATTTCTTCGTCAACCACATTGGGGTAAGTGATTCTAGCTCACTTTTATCATCAAATTAAGGATCTACCATATATTTCAGTATGAAATCGAGAATTTGGGAGAAATTAAGTGAGAAATGGGAGAAAATTTAGAAATAGAGAATTGTTGATTTGCATAACTCCTGGGTAGTCGCTATTTGGTTTCAATTTTGTGTTTTGATAAAGTGGGATCAAGTAAACTTTTGTTAAATTTTTCAAAATTCATTAAATATTGGAACTTTTTAGATTGGCATTAATTACTAAGGCACTATTAGACTTCCTTAAGTGTTAATTGACTAGATTTGGGCCATTTGGAGGCTATAACGAAAGGAAAGAATTTGTGAAGATCTGAAGTTATTCCGGAAGGAGGTAAGTATCTTGCTTAACCTCGACTTGAGGAAATATTTTTAAAAATAGACATATGTGCTACTGTGTTTGGGTGGAGGGGTGATGTATATTTAAGGTGATGAACGCATATACGGGCACCAAAATTATATTACGGTCAAGGTAATTTTATGTTTTGTTATTATGGTACATGATCTATTTGTGATATGACTTAGTTATATATATAAATATTTGAGCATCCTTTTTCATGTTAGAGATCATGTTTAGCCTTTTATTGCTTTGTTTTGACATGATGGCTACTTGTACGATGAATTGTTGTAGTTATAGTCATACATTATACTTGTGCATAAAACATGCATAGAGATTATCTCTTTAACATATGCATACATCCATGCATGGTTATTTCTATGCCCATATGCGTCATACATGCTTATCTGTTATTCATATGCAAACATTCTTGCATATAGTTCTCTGATATGGATTGAGATTATGGCATGTGAGTGATCCGTGCAGTCGAGATGATTGAGGCACGAGGTTTATGCCGTGTGATTGATATTGTTATGGCACAAGCGACCACGCAATACATGAAGTTTCTACCATGTAGCATATGGATATCGATTAATCCCTCTAGGGTTGGCCTCATATGTTTCTCTCTTAGTGGTGTACATGCAGGTTGTGAAAATCAACAAGTTTCTGGTTTGTTTGTGATATGGGATCCGATTGATGACTTTTTGAGCAAAAAGGTAGAAGCTTTATTTTGTTGAAGCGAATCTTTTGTGTGCATTTATGTAATTTACATTCTTTGTCCATGCATATCTTGTGTATATGCCATTAGGAGATTGATGTAAAATTGGATTGACTATCATGTATAGACACTCTACAATCACGTAGAAGCATTAGAGGAAATGCTACTTCGTGCCTATCTCGTTTGTATGCGGATTTGGTGCATTGGTATTTTTTTGACCCGTTTAATTTGAATAAAACATGCTTATTATCTTTTTCTTCATTTATGCACCTTTATTTTTGATGTCCGCTGATTCTTGGCTATTTCTTTGTTATTTCTCTATTATTGTATTTGTTTACGAGCTGCACATATTGTATAAGCGAGTATCTTATGACTAAAACCTCGGACTACTTTGTTGAGGTTGGTCTTGATACTCACTGAGTACATGGTGTCTGTTATACTCATACTACACTTCTGCACCTTCCATGCAGATTTTGGAGTTTAGCTGTTGTGTAAGCTGAAGGCTAGCATTAAAGACGTACTAACGTTCCTATTGCAAGCTACTATTTTGTTCATGGTAGTTTATGACTTATACTTCTATTTATGTAAATTCCAAATAGATAATGTATGTTTTGCATACCAACGTTGTACTTCTTAATCTTAATGCCTCATAACTTGTAGTGCCAGTTCTCGGGGATGATTTCTATTAATCTTTGCATTTTTATTTTATTATTTATTTGATGATCTTCCGTTCTATGTGTTATATTTTTTTTGGCTTAACCTAGCTTGTTGAGTTAGGTGCCATCACGACATGGTGGGATTCTGGTCTTGAAACATTGGTTTTAGAGCCCTAGGTTCATATGTTCGACGACTTATGAGCAAATTTCTAGTAGACTCATGTGGATCGGTATACTGACGTCCATACTTAGCTTTGAGCGGCTGCATGGCATTTAAAAGCTTCTCTTTCTTTCTTTCCTCATCGTGCACTTTATTTCATCTTGACGTCAAAATCCTTTGTTTCTTTCTATTCATTCGTATGCTATGTTGTAAACTCAATATCAATAGGGCACCAGCGGCTTGTGATGATGTTGCATATGTGGTAAGAATTGTTTTCTTATGATGTGAGGGCAGGCCATCCTAAAGGACTTGTGGCTAGATTCAGACCGCAGCTTCGGCTCAAGGGACTCAGGTAAGTAAGCATGTGATTTTGGACTCTTCTGTTCGGTAATGTCCCTAGAAGTGGAATTGATGACACAGTGAGCGGTAGGATAGCTTCACAGTTGGCTCTAGAATTTAGTGGGCGCTTCTACAACATTGAAATAAGATAGCGAAGATGTTCCCAAAATTAAGTGGTAGAGATGACGAGTCAACTTTGTAATATATAGTGTATTCTATGGACTATACTTAGAGGATATGGATGTGATGAGATGGATTTGCTGGATATGCAAGCAGAATATGGAAACTTGATTATCATCTCGGTGCGCAACACAGTCTTATGTATAGATGTATGTAGGACTTGCAGCTATTCATGAGTAGGGTGGACCATATTCTTTCATCTTATGGATGAGCGTAGACTAGAGAGGATAAATTGATTACATAGAGGTTGTAGCTATGGTTAGATCATCAAAACGATGTTGCATTGGGGCCAAACATATGGATTATCTCCTGTGAGAAGGTTTGAGTTTGGATCGCTTGAGGAAGATGGCGCAACTACCAAAAGGAAAAGTATGCAATTGGTAGATAATTTTCAATGTTTTATGATTAGTACTACATGGACTTATTAGAAACTCGACAGAGTAACAGTGCAGGATTATGGTTGTTAAGGAGGAAAACTTATTGTAGATTCTCGAATGATGCTATTATGGATTTGAGCCAAGTGAGGGAGTCTAGCATCGACAATTGGATCATATGGCCACGTGATGTTGTAGTTCCTGGACTAAGGTACACTTATAGATTAGTTATGAGTTGAGAAGGGTGACATCGAGGGTGACTTGGGCAAGGAATTTCTTGGAGTTGTGATGTACTACTCCTGGTTAATGTATGAAGGTTGTTAAACGATATATGTTTCACATTCATTGTAGTGATAGTGTGCAAGGAGAAAGGATTCTCTCGGTTGCCTAAGAATGAGGTTGGAACAAGGATCCATTTTGAATTAAATATGTTTGTTGGTACCAAATTTGGCAATAAGTAATTATTTCAGTCAAAAGCTATTACTATGGATATATGAATCATGGTATACATCATATGGTTACATCTTGGAAGCAAATTTATAAATTTATACAAGTTATTTGAAGTGATACAGTAACTATAGACTAGAACCGTATCTTGGAGGAAGTTCTGGGTAGTGAACTTGGGCTTAACTCTTATAATCTAAGGTAAAAGGAGGAATCATCAGTTAGAATGTGTTAGTGGTTTTATATGGATGGAGGTGACATGAGACACCCCATGAAAATGTGTATTGTTAGTTTACTTAGTTATTTGACACCTTTGGAATGACTATTTGCACGTTCGAGGACGAACGTATTTTTATGCTCGGGAGAAACTAATAACCTAATTAGTGATTTGAGTTCTAGCATCTCGTTTTGTAATTTGAGACTTCCTATAGGTTCATTTGATATTTTATGACTTGCGGTTATGGGTGCTTTTGGTCTCGAGAAGTTTGGGAGTGATTTGGAACGCTTATTCGCAAATGAAAACTATAAGTGAAGAGAGTTGACCAGCATTTGACTTTTGGATAACAGTCTCAAAATCAGGCTTTGATGATTTTGATAGTTCCTAGAAGTATTGGACAATAATTATTGAAAGTTGGCAGTTTAAAGAACTTAAAAGTTCACAAGGTTGACAAATAGTTGATTTCAATGTTGTTGGACATTAATTGATGTTCCAAGACTTTATATAGGTTAGTATAGTTGATTGAACTTGTGTGCTAATTTCGGAAGTAATCTGAAGTTTCTAAGAGTTATTCAGACATTCTTTTGAAAAGAATGAAGATTTAAGAACTTAAGAGAAATTCTATTCGGTTTGAGCCTCGATTCTTTTTCTTGATATTTCCATGGGTATTTTGAGTCTTTGGGAAATTTCATATGTGATATTTGGAATTTAAGCAATAATTGGATGGAGTTCTGATGAGTTTCAGCGCATTTGGGGCAAGTTTTGAAAGAGTGGAGTTGATGAAACAGGGATTTTTTGTAGTTGGCTTAACTTCAAAAGCGCATTTCTCCCAGTTTATAAAACTTTTGGTATATGGTTTTGATTATATTTTATCTCTTTGAATCTAGTATCTTGTGTGAGCATGAAGTTATGATCATTTTACTAAACGTGACAGCGCGATTTTTAGTCAGCAGAGTGTTGCAGGTAGAAGCTTACCATGATGTGGGAGTGACACTCAGGGCGCCACGGCAACGCATTTTTACTGCCAGATGGTTCTTCACAAAATAAATAAAGCCCATTTTGTGGGTTTGACATTTTTCTTCAATTTTGGAGTGTAGGAGCTTGGTTTTGAGAGTTTTGTTTTACATATTTCTTCATCAACCACATTGGGGTACGTGATTCTAACTCAATTTTTTCATTAAATTAAGGATCGATCAATTATTTTAACATGAGATCGAGGATTAGAGGAAATAGTGAGAAATGGGAGAAAACCTAGAAATGGAGAAGTGTTAATTTAAGCATGCTAATGACATTGCCATAACTATATTTCAACTGCACAACCTTGCCTTTAGTGACACAATCTTAGTCCAAATAATGTATCAAAATATAAATGCCACGATCCAAAATTTTACCTCAAAGCTATGATGGCGCCTAGCCAAACATGCTAAGAAAGCCAACTCACAAACAACAAATAAAGTAAAATTTTATTGTTTAACAGAGATATATAATAATTTGATGAAAATTGTCTCAGAAAAATAACAATATCTGCTAAAACCCAAGCACGGCCTAAATACAGCCAATACAATACTCCCCAAGACTAGGTGGCACAAGTACACGAGCAAACTACAAATATGAGATCAAGTCTGTATGCATGCCAAGCTGTCTGAAATACCTACAGAAGGAAATAATAAAAAGAACATGGACTCGGGGACTGCAAAGTGAATATATGTAGTGCAGCTCACCCTAAGTCTCCGTGAAATCTCCTTGCTCAATCAGGAAGCTCTGTTGGGACCCACCTAAGATCTACATAAAAAGATGTGTAGAAGCGTAGTATATTTACACAACAAGTGGTACGCAGTAAGTATCAAGTCTAACCAAAAGTAGTGGAGAGCCTAGATGCTTCCTAATACTCACCACACAAGTATCATAATAGAATTAAGAACTGAAACAATGAGTAATATCATGAATAACAAGAGTCACAAATATCAGCAGTTGAAAAGTGCTAATTATGATTTTTTTAGCACGAAAATAACCACAACGCTTCTCAATTATCAAAATAAAAGATGGTTGTCACGACCCAAAATCCCACCTTAAGGATCGTGATTGCGCCGAGTCTGTAAAACTAGTTAAGTTGATCACTAACAACAGCTAAACCAATTAAACATGATATTATGAAGTAGGGTTTAATAAAAACAGAAAGTAAAAGTGATACGAGCCAACACAATGATAATCACAACTAATCCCCGAGACTAGGAAGTACAGTGTCACGAACTCTAGCTAAAAACATAGGAATATCTCAAAAACAAAGATACAATATTGTTCTGATAGAGAATTGACAATATAAACATAAGGAAAGGATCCAAGGAACTGTGACGATCAAGCAGCGTTACATTGAATCCTCGCGATCAAGAAGCTAACACTGCCTAGAACCACTGCCTCAAACACCTATATCTACACAAAAATGTGCAGAAGTGTAGTATAAGTACACCACAGTCGGTACCCGGTATGTATCAAGACTAACCTCGGTGGAGTAGTGATGAGGTTCAAGTCAAGACACTCACAAATCAAATAACCTACGCAAATATCAATATAAAGCTAACAACGGAGAGCAAAATAAATAAATGGCAACGAAGGGTAATCATGTGATAAAATATCAAAATAATCAAAACACAGATAAAATACAAGTGAAAGCAATTAAGGGAAACAACGACAATTTTATTCATCAAACCGTTCTGACACAAGATTTACAACAAGAATCACCTCGAGGTACCACACCTCATAAATACAAATTACGAGTCCCAAATCACAAATCATATACACATGGCACCTAGTGCCAAAAATATAAGTCACTACCTCACGGACAACTCACGTGCTGCACTGACAACTCATATCCGAATATCGTAATTCGCCCGGCATGATCACAAGCTCAGTATTACAATCCGCTTGTCATGGTCACATGCTCAATATCATAATTTGCCCGACATTGTCACATGATCAGTATCACAATCCGACCGGGGTGGTCACGGCTACCGTCCAACCATATCGTATAGAAAGAAGATATACAATACATGTACATGATAATGAATTTCCAGTTTCATACTTCTAGACTAGTATAAATGACATGTTACGTTGCATGCATGTGCAAGGGTATGATCACATCTGAAAACAATTAGTAAAAGTAGAGACTCTAAGTAGCACATTAGAAACAACACAACAATCACGTAATATGCATAATACACGCAAGGAAGTCAAAATCAACAACAATAATACTCATCTTTCATGAACAACATGCCTCCAGACCATCACATAACATCCTTATGTAGCCACCCTTCTCTCACCGCATTGACAATATCATAATAGTCACCCGTATCGCCGTGCCTAGACAATACATCAATAGCCACTTGTATCACTCCTCCCCGACAATAACACAATAACGACCTATATCACTCCTCCTAGACAGTATATCATCAGCCACCAGTATCGCTCCGCCCTAACATAACACAATATCCACTTGTATCGCTCCGCCCAGATAGTATGTCAATAGCCAACTGTATTACTCTGCAAAATCAGCAATCGTTAAATTCCACCCTTATGCTCCGCACAACAACAATCAATCCCCACACCCTTTCCACATATGTCATAATATTTCCAAAACAACAATGCGAATATCACAATAAAGCATAGCCCAAAGCTCAACAATAATGTATACAAGAATTTCAACAACAACAAAATGCAACGGGAAATAACTCGACAATGAAAGATATTTCATATAACAGCAACTTCACTTAAAAGAATATTAATAACCTAAAAGTCTAAATCGGTCAACTTCCACATATAAGCACGGGTATACACTCGTCACCTTGTGCACATAATTTTTCACATAATTAAAATAATGCAATTAGATAGAATCCTACGGGGTAGTTCTCCCACACAAAGTTACGTAAGAGAGTTACCTCAAACAAGCTAAATCAGTCCGCTAATAAGACCTTCCTATGCAAATCCACCTTCGGATGGTTAGAATCTAGCGAAAATCACTTAATATCATTAATAGAAGCTATAGGAAATGATTCCGAATAATAAAACTTTGATCTTTAATGAGAATCAAAAAGTTAACCCAAAAAGTCAACTCCGGGCTTGCACCTGGTAACCCGAAAAAACATACAAATTCTGAACACACATTCCGATATGAGTCCAAACATACCAATGTTATTCAATTGGGACCTCAAATTGGCGTTCAAATAATCAATTTATGTTTTAGAAAAGTTTGTACTACAACAACAACAACCTAGCAAAATCCCACAAGTGGGGTCTGGGAGGGTAGAATGTACGCAGGCCTTACCCATACCCCGGAAGGATAGATAGGCTATTTGCGAGAGGCCCTCGGCTCAAGAATACGAAAATAGACAATAGAATCTGCGACAGCAACCAAAATTAGAGAAATAATATAAGCATCGTAGGAAACAAAAAATAGATATAAAAGAAATAACAACAAGCAGTAATAATTCCATAGTACTATGAAAAAATAAAAGATTGTGTGGACACAACATACACCACTAGTAATCCAAGACAATACCTAACAGACTAGCTCTACCCCTAGTGCGAAGGAGAAAAACGGTCGACTCCCACCTAAACTTCAACCCTAATGCTCGACCTCCACACCTTCCTATCAAGAGTCATGTCCTCAGAAATCTGAAGACACGCGATGTAAGGCCCCATAAAATTTTACCTAAAACCCGGGGTTTCGTGGTGCCGAGATAGACCTATGTATTGATGATTGAGTTGAACAGTACGTTGGGTTGTTGAAGAAAAATAATGGAAGTACAAGGCATTTATGTAGTCAGTTATGCGGTCGTAGAATTGATCTGCGGACCGCTGATCTACCGCAGATTGAAGTAGAAATTTGGGCAAATGTTTGAACCATCATGCGGTCCATTATGCGGCTGCATAATCATTTTGCGGGCTGCACAACCCATCGCAGATACAACACAACAAAAATTCATGAGGGAAGTTTTACGCCGCATTATGTGATCGCAGAATAGGTCTGCGGACCGCAGACCGATCGCAGAGTAAGGTAGAAGTGTCCATTTCGGGAGGGCCATTGTACGATCCATTTTGCGAGCAGCAGTAATGTTATGCGGTAGCATATGCGACCACATATCTGCACCGGGCTTCGTTTTTTATAATTTTTGACCCGACCCTATTTCGATATATTGAAGGAAAGGGCCAATTTTGAAGCAAAAATTTGATATTTCTAGAGAGAGGGATTACCATAGAGTGAGAGGAGAAGTTCCTAAGATTATTGATCATTAACTCTTGCTCAAAGTTGAAGAATTTACAAGAAAATTCACTAGGTCTTCATCCTAGAGGTAAGAGTATATTCCCTAGCCCTCAATTTCATGATTTTACTGCAAATAGGTGATGAGAAAAGCAATGCTTGGGTGTGGGAGTTGTCCATTATGCATGCATGTACTATCAATGGCTGGGGGAACAATGTTGAGCTAAATTGGGTAGACTTTGGGTAGTGGGGTGGAGGAATCAACCATAGGAGGACCTTGAAATCATAATACCCACCCAGTGTTTGATAAAATGCTCAAATGAGCTGGAACCATGAACTCTCTCCTAATTTGTGTTAAATTTTTCTATATTTCCAAATAATTCAAAGAGGCTAAAAATTCCAGAACATCGTAGTAATTTAAAAAGCTCGAAGCGAGGTATGTTGGCCAAACTCATCTCTTGGAATTGAACTCCACAATATCCTTTTAAGTCTCGAGTTGTTCGCTATGAATTGACTATTCTGAATAAGTCGTGTGTCAAAAGATATATGTTCAATACGTATTCCAATGTTCTTGTTATGATATATTCTATTTGAAAATGTACTCGAAGCATGGGTTGCATATCCAAATGTTATATCTTTAAGTCGTGATTCAAATGAAGGCTGCTATGTCAAATTGTGTAAGAAATCTCAATGTGTTTAACATTCTTATTTGCTCAATATGTGGACTTAAATTCTTGAATAAAAATTCTCCGTTGTTGATGTTCTGTGATGACGTTGAAAGTGAAATAAATAAATATGAACTATGAAATACGGCCAATGTGCCAAGAGTGACACTGTGCTATGGCCATTGGTGCCAATGAACTGAATGACATATATAAGATAGTGAAATGAGTTGTCAACCCTTTGAATAAATAAACACCCTAGGAGTATCGTTAGTCACCGAGGAATGGTAGATTGAAATAACCTAACCCTGAAAATACACGTGCCGGATAGGAGTGAATTTTGATTTACCCCTTTATTGTGATGAGATTGATGTCAAGAGAAATTCCCCTCCAACTTTATACTAACATTTAACCAATTATCCATACAATAATTTCTAAGTCTCATTTCACTTGAATATTAATATACTTCATATACCTTATTATCATGGTCATGTGGTATTGCACCAGTCCATAAATACGTGGTATTATCGCTTGGACCATTTTTTCTTCCCAAACTTCGACGAAACTCACTTTCTTCGATTCATTTACCCTCTATACTTCACGAGTTTACTTATCACTTGTTATAAATAGCATAAATACTTATAACCTCAAAAATAATCTTGTAATACTTATGTCAATTATCTTACGACAAATCCAATGTACAAAAGTACAAGATGTAACACTTAGCTCGATCATACATGTCCTTTATCACCCTAATGTAAGCTACCGACACAACTTTCACTTCCAGGCATCTCCAAAGAACCTCCCTAGGAACCTTGTCATACACTTTCTCATGGTCAATAAACACCATGCGCAAATCCTTCTTCCTATCCCTGTACTGTTCAACCAACCTCCTGATAAGATGGATAGCTTCCGTACTCCTCACCCTTCATCCCACCACCCTTTTGTCGAGCGCAAAACTGGTGTATGAAACTTAAGCTCGCTAGCCAAAGATAGTATAGTTATTAAATCATCTCCATAGGGATTAGTTTAAATATTGTTCAAAGAAATCTTCAGCTTAACACTATTCAGGAAAATAAACCTATGACTTTGAATTATCAACGATCTAAGAATAAGAACTAAGATTATCAATTATGAATGATAATTGGAAATTTGGTATTTAAGTAGCAACAATTGAATATCAATGAGAGAAATAAGGGCTTTGACAAGATATGTGCTCAACTAGTATCCGGGATATAACTCTGTGCTAAGTTCACTCTTAAGTTATATTTACTCTTTTGATTTCCATAGATGATTAGGCTATCTTAAGGAGTCAAATTCTTCTTCCGAATGGATTAGAGATCGCCAAACAACCTAAGGATACATGTAGTGAACACATGCAAGAATACGTTGAATGAATTATCTTATGAAGAATGTCTATCGACTATTCCTATAGATTGAGTCAATTGAAAACTCTACAAGCTCTTTCGATTACCTATGAGAGTCGTGAAATTAACCCAAACAAGATAACGCAATGAGAATTTCTTCAACACTTCTCTTCCGATTAAAGTAAAATCACAATTAACCTTGCAATTCAATTAGAGCTTGTTCAACAAATTCTAGAGAGTAACGGAGATCAAACCCTCAAATAATAATAAAGTCATAATATATGTCAATAACCCTAAGAAGGTCTACTCGATAGCGGAGAAATTTTTCATCACAAGAGTATTAAGAGGACAAGACAATATTACAATCCACAAATTCAAACAAACTTTCATATTGAATGATTCGAGTGATGTATTCAAGTTCTCCTTTGTTTCCGTGCCTTCTTCTCTCCAAAAGTTGATCCAAATATCCAAGATACCTCCTCTAGGACGAGCGTAGTCTTCATATAGGTCAAGGAAAATTTCCCAAGAAATTATAAAAAGAGGCCCGATTAACTTTTCCCTAAGGCGGACGTGTGCTTCCGCACGCCTGGTCTTTGAGCATGCATGTGGGCACACATAACTTCCAAGACACCTGTGACATGTGCATGCTCAGGTGCTTGTACATAGCGTCAGTTGCATGGAAACACTTCTCTTTCCTTCCTTCCTCATCTCGTTTTTCTCCCACTTCATGCATTATCCATCTGTTGATCATCTCTTTAGCACGTGGACCGAAAAGCAACATATTATACCATAATTCAGGAAAAGTCCCTATCAGATCAACCCCATCAAGGACACAAATAAGGTCTAAATGTCGAGTAATTTTAAGCTCATCAAACACCCCACACTTTGCTCGTCCTGAGCAAATCTAGAAAATAAAAATCTCCTAATACACTTAGACAAGTGGCCAGCAACAAGTGACAATTGCTCCCAACCTTCTAATTCAGACAAGCACCCAGTTCCCATTTCTTTATGCCAAGTGTCAAAAATTGAGCCTTAGCGTCACAACTAAAACACTCACTATTCTCAAGGCATCATAAAGTTAAGAGAAATTTCTTTCAATTCAAATCATAGCACAAGGTTTCCTACTCCTAAAAAAATTATAACTAACAGTACCTGGTTCAAATAAAACCCTTGGAAAAGAACCGCGGCTCAAGGAAAACCAAGGGGGAATTGTTACGCTATCCAACAAAAGAAAATCTTTTTGTCTTTTTGTTTCAACTTTAATCCCTCAAGAAACCTGTCAGTGATATCCATTGTCGGAAAAATCAAAAATTTTAAATTTTGATGTTTTTTCAATTTTTTTCTATCTCTAACTACTAAAACAAACACTAAACTAACACATATACATACAACATGCAATTATCCCCCGCCCTACACTTTAAGTTGTGGCATGTCCCAATGACAAACAATTAACAAGCACAAGGTAAAGGACACTTCCCTGAATATCTAGTCGAGTCTGAGTCGAAGTCGGGATCCATTCCTTACCTTCGAATTAATATGCACATCCATGCAGACAACTTTTTCTCAGCCTTCTTGGGGTGCACCCCACACTTATCTTTCTTATTCGCCGCAGCCTTCTCTTTTGAGCCCTTCACTTTCCACACAACACTTGCAACTGGCATCTCCTTTTACACCCTTGTTTCTACATTCACCCACTCTACGAATGATCTTTCTCTCGTGTATATCTAATATTTCTCTACCTGTTTCTAAGAATGGTCTTCCTAAGATAAGGGGAACCTCATTGTTCTCCTCCATATTCACTACTATAAAATCTATAGGAAATACGAACTTATCCACCCGAACTAAGACATCTTCCACTATTCCCTCGGGTATCAGATTTATTTGGTTTGCCAACTGCAAAGATATTGGCACTGACCTTATCTCTCCAATCTCTTTCTCCAGTTTCCTATAAATAGACAGGGGCAAAACGTTAATTGAGGCACCAGAATCACATAAAGATTTATCAAATTAATAGAGCCTAAAGAGCAAGGTATTGTAAAACTCCCTGGATCACCACACTTTTGTGGGAGTTTGTTTTGCAATATGACACTGCAATGCTATGTGAGCTTGGCCACTGAGATCTTTTCTATCTTTCTCTTCTATGTCAGGATCGCCTTCAAGAATTTCGTATAAGCTGGCATTTAGGAGAGCACTTATGTGAATGGAAAATTTACATTAACCTGCTTCAACATATCCAGAATTCTCGAATTATTTGTCCAGCTTTTCTCTATATAGCTTTTGAGAAAAAGGTAGAGCGAGCATATACTCGCTCTCATTAGATTCATCCCTTCTCAAAGTTACCTCCTTCTTCTTTTTCTTCTCAATTTTCATCGGGCCCTTCTTCTTTTTATCAACATCACTTTTCAGCTGCTTCCCACTTTCTTTTTCAAGTATCACATCATATCGGGGCGAGATCTTCCAACACTTGCCCACTTCTCAAGGTCACAACATTCATCGTTTCTTTGGTATTCTTTTTTGTATCGGCGGGGAGAATACCTGGAATCCTCTCATATAATATTGTTGCAATCTGTCCAATTTGTCTCTCCAAGTTTCACAAACCAGTGCCCAATTCTTTGATAGCTGCTCCATGAACGTCCAACCTTTCATCTGTCTTGATAATGAAAGCTTTCATTAGATCCTCTAGACCAGACTGATTGGACTATTGAGGCTGATATTGCTGACTCTATTAATTTTGGAAGACTGGAGCTCTTTGTTCCTGAGGTCTAAAGTTATTTTGTTACCACGCATTTGCAGTACCTCTCTGTAAACTCCATTAAAAATCGGGGTGCCTCTGACCCATTGTAATAATTTCCCACAGCATTTACTTCCTCAATTGAGGCTTGACACTCATGAGTAGAGTGTCCTTTTCCGCATATATCACCAGCTGCGTGAGGTTCACTTTTTATTGAGGCCAAGTCTACCTTCCTTATCTCTTTGGCCATAGCATCAAGCAGTACCTCCACGAATGTATTAGCATCAACTCGATGAACACATGTTGATCCTCTTCTTTCAGCACTCTCAAAAGGCCACTGATTTACATCTTCAGACAACTCATCAAGAATTGTGACTATCTCCTCTGGAGTCTTCTTCATCAACGGGCCTCCAGCTGCATTGCTCAATGTTCTACGTGAAGCCAGTATCAATCCATCCCAAAAGTCCTGGAGTTTCATCCAGAGTTCAATTTCGCTATGTTGACACTTTCTAACTATTTCCTTAAACCACTCTCGAGCTTCAAACACAGTCTCAGTATCTTTTTTGTAAAAGTTATGGATTTTTCTTCTAAACTTGTCCGTTTTAGCTGATGAGGAATATTTATCAAGAAATTTTCTGGTCATCTCCTCCCACGTTCTAATTCGTCCCGTGGACAAGCTCCAAAGCCACTGCTTAGCATAATCTTTGAGTGTGAAGGGGGATGCCCTTAAGTACACTGCATCTTGTGACAGACCATTGTATTGAAAGGTGTTCATAATCTCCTCGAAGTCCCTTAGATGTTTGTTTGGACTTTGTTTGGCTTCTCTGTGAAGACACAACAATTTTGAAGGGTTTGAAGCAACCCTTGTTTTGACTCGAAATTGTTTGCTGCAATTGGATGTGGGCTAACACTTGATAAACCTTGATTGTCGACCGGTCTAGCATAATTGCCAAGTGGTCTCCCATGCATGGGAGCTATATTTCCGAACTGGTCTGCACCCAAAGGTTGATTTTGAGCAACTCTACGACCCCTCTCTTCTTCGTACATAAGCTGTGCATCTCTAATAGCTACTTCATCAGCATCCCGTGCAGCTTGCTCTCTTCGTTGGGCTGCTTCTCGCAGCCATATCTACACTATCATCACCGATTCCAGCCATATCCTTGGTTGAGGATTTCCCAATGTTTTCTAACGTCTTGGTGAGATTTCTTTCCCTCCTCAGTTGTCGTAGTTGTTTCTCTATCTCTGGTTTATGTGGTAGCACTTCTTTAGTAGAAGCTCGAGTCATGCACCAATCTAACTTGTAACCTGCGCACAGTCAAAGAACACCAAATGTAAAAGGAGAAAAATAAAATAAAAAATAAAAAGGAAATTCCTAAATTAGCATTACAAACTATTTAAAACACCATTGATTGCTAATCCCAACAACGGCGCAAAAATTTGACGAGCGCAAAACACCACTTTAATTATGCTTGCTAGTCAAAGATAGTATAACATGATATCGTATCCACAGGGATTGGAGTTAAATAGTATTTTCACAGTTTCTATCTTTATTGCTATTCAGGAGAATCAACAGTTGAGATTTATGTGATTAAAACTACAACTAACTAAGAATCTAAAGCTATTGACTAATGACAATCGAACAAAGGTAAGCAAGGAAGTTATTAGTGGGAGACGATAGGGGTTCATAGGTTAGGTGCAAGATAATTGTTTGGGATCTAACTCTAGGTAACTCACTTCTAATGTTTAGGTGAGTCTCTCGATTCACTCAATTATTAGTTCAAACGTTTAGTAGAAACTCCTCTCTCAATTAAGTCTCAACCTCAAGAGATGAACCAATTTAAGCACATGAAGATATGCAATAATGCGTAGTGGATTGGTCTTAAGGAGAAGCTCTCTCGATTATTCTCCTAACTAGGTTTAAACAACAATTCAACTAGCCTCTTTCGATTACTAAGAAGAATTAATGAACTCGACGAACAATATAATGAAAATATATCATAAGTTATGCCTCTCTCGATTACATGAACAAGTGAAAATAGATGCAACAGTTAAATCATCAGAAACGCTTCAATACATAAAAGTAGACTTACGATCCACAAACAAATATCAATACACCAAATCCATCAAACCCTAAAGAGAACTACTCCATAGGTATGGAGCATTTCATCACGAATATTTTTAAAGTAAAGGAAAACATAAAACCATCCAAACTCGGGTCTTGAGTGAGGAAGGAATGATGAACTCCTTGTGCTTTTGCTTCTCCAACACCTCCTTAGCCTCCCTAGGTCTCCAATATGTTAGAAGTCCCCAAAGTTAACGTTTTTCCATGTATTTATACTGAGTAGGTCGGGCCCAGATGAAATCGCCTTCTCTTAGTTGAAATAAGAAAATTACTCTATAAAAGTTGCACAATCGCACCACATGGTGTGACACACCATCCGCAACATTAATGGGGAAATCTAGAGAGTTGAATTCTATCATGCAACAGAAAAATACACACACGCGGTGCCCCACGCGCCACCCCATGCACGGCGGCTATGGGCTTTTCTTAGAGTACATAATTTTCCTCCCTTTTTCATATCCAGATGTGGTTTTCGACCCCCGAAAGCTATCCCAGCTTAATCCCTTGGGATTTTACTCGAACTTCAAAGCTTCAAATAGCTCGAATGCATTCCAGACATTTACATAGCTTGGAATCACTCATACAAGGCATAAAGCACACAATAACTACAAAACACTAGCGATTAAAGCTCAAACACTATAAAAATGTAGTATATATGCAATAAGCGACTACAAACGAGATTATAGCCTACCATCAACAGCATACACAGATTCTACATCAATAGGGGAATATTCACTTTTTTCCATTAATATCTCTGCAGACTTCAATCCCTACTCGTGTACCTCACACATATTAATAATGGTATTTTTTATCTTCTCAATTTTTCCACTCTAAACCTACCCCCACCCCTACACTTAACTCTTTTAGAATCACGCACAAGGCATTCAAGTGCTTAGGGACGGGTACGTGTTCAAAATCTAATGTGGTTTCCAGGGAAAGAGGAAATTAAGCTCAACTGATCTAACTAGGGATAACTTTGTCAATTCTTTGGAAAGATCAAAGAAGCAAAAAAGGGCTATCAAAGAAGGCGTACAATCATCTCTAAACTCAACTATTAACGATGATTTTGCCTTGAGTCAAAACCAAGCCAAGTTCTTGACCCTATCTGGCATGACTACTAAGCAAGAATTCATCTCACCAGACAAGATCATGCATCCCACAAGTCAAGCACATTCAATTTTGCCAACCACCAGCAACCTTTCAAAAACTTATCTTTAAAAAATCTACTCTAGAAAGTTTATGGTTGAAAATATTACGACCATGGTAAAGAACCAAATAAGAAACCCATGGAAGTACAGGTGCAGAAGTTATCCTAAATAAAATAAGAAAAATATTTTTGGGGGATTTTATATTTGGAAAGCAATTAAAAAGAAACTATTTACAACCCCCACCCCCACACTTAATAAGAGACGTGTCCCCATTCACAAATAAAAAATGCATAGTTGAAAGAAACTCCCCTGACTGGGTCAATTAGTGTTGGAGACTATGCCGAGGTCCATGTGATAAGCATTGTCATTATCTTCTGCTCGGACATTGAATTTTTCCCAGCAAGAGCCTCCATTCCAGTGCACAAATTGACAATAGAAATGCGCATCCCAGCCATCTCATGTTCCAAAGCAACCATCCTTGTTTCCCACATATAGCCTGAAGGTTCTGCAACCACCCGCTCACGCGGGGCACTAGCACTAACATTTTCTCTATGCACCTCCTTTTCCTCCATGGGTACATCTAACTCCTCATTCTCACCTTCAGCAGCAACAGTAGGTTCCTTCCCAGTGATAACTTTATTTGACCGAAATTTCTTCTCTCTCACTTTGCATTTTCATCCGTAGCCTCATTTTCTGGTACCCATGCCCCACGGTACAACCAAGTGACTAACAATGGGAAAAAAGAACCCATACCTATGCACCGGACAGTAAATAGCCATCTCGTCATGAATGACCTTAGTCACATCAAAGTCGTGTTCATTGACCAAGCACCATGTCAGAGCTGCCCGGGGACCATTCACCTTTGTTGTTTTGCAGGGTGGCATCAAACGATTATTAATGATGTGTAACCAACACTCCCCTTCAAAAGTTAGTGCAGCAGAGTGAAATTTGTAGTCCCTGTTTATCCATACCACCTCCTTCCCGAGCACACAGATAGTTTGGAAGAAAATAGCCCACGTGTATGGTTCTTTGTTGTGCAACACAAAATGATTGGTTTCACAAATTTGGTTCACATACTCTGGTAAGTTGTAGGCCCTTTGGATAGCTTCCTTAGAGAAATCGACCTTTTTCTTTCTGAGTGTACACAAGTAGTCATCATGTTCCAGGCAATTCGCATAGAATTCCATAACAACAGCCAAATTGGCTTCATCAAGTTCTTCAAAGAACACTCACAATCCATGCTTGACTAATTCATCATGAATCTTGGGACAATCCTTGAGAAGAGCTCCGATGTCTATTCCCCTTTTAGGTATGGGCTTTTTGTCCGCCTTGCTGTGAAACTCGTCTTGAGCTCCCCAGGAGATAAACTTATTTTGATCATATGGGCGAGAAGGTGTGGAAGCACGTGACCTAGAAGTGCCC
Organism: Nicotiana obtusifolia; assembly: GCA_002018475.1. Lineage (NCBI taxonomy): Eukaryota > Viridiplantae > Streptophyta > Magnoliopsida > Solanales > Solanaceae > Nicotiana > Nicotiana obtusifolia. The sequence continues at coordinate 93,799 of MCJB01001891.1, forward strand.
ACATCTTTAGATTTAAACGTGATTGTTTGCCTACTAGTGGACATGCTCGGGGTTTTTCTTTTTCTTCGAAGTGGAGATTTGCACATACAACAATCAAAAAAATTATCAGATATTATACAACTCTTCGTACTAATGGGGTACTTAAACTTCACCCATATAGTGTCAACAAAGCTACACTACACCTTGCCATGATAGGTATCCACCCCATTAACATTAGAATATCCTCCTATTACCAGTTCACCCAAGTAAATTGAAGTGGAATATCATCGGGTGACCAACAATTGCTAAAACATGCCTCAAGACCACCTAATCCCCATAGTCGCATTTAATCAGACACGTCATTTGAAAATTTTTTGTTTTTCCTCAAAATCATGAAATTAGCCAAAGGTTGGCTACACAAACCATATAATCAAGTGCAAAGGTACCAAGCAGGGTATCAAACTCAAGTACACAATTCCTATTAGCCCTAAAAAGAAAAGTAAACAACAAAGAAAAGAAACTACTGAACATACCTGAGACTAAAAATGGGGATAGCACACCAGGTGAGTTAGGGTAGAGGAAGAGAGAGACTGAGCAAGGAAGATGGGGAGTGAGGCTTAGGAGAAATTAGAGAGAGGAGGGAACGAGTTAAGGATGTTGATGTGCCGGATAATTTCGGCAAATTTTGATACTATTTGTTTAAAGTTTGACTTGTTCTACTTGTTAATTATCACGATACTTACATAATTTTAGTGTAATTTCAGTGTATTGAGTGAAGAAATCCAGAAGCATGGAAAGAAGTCCAAAAAGCCAGCAAAAGGCAAGAAAAGAGGTCAGGAGCATCGCAGAAACAATTATGCGATCGCAAAACAGCTATGCGAGTCGCATAATTCGCAGGAAGATCGCAGATACAGACAGAACTCTAAGCCAATTTTCATGTTGAGAATGCGGTCGCAAATGTGACCGCAAAACAGGAATGCGAACCGCATTCTCATCGCAAACACAAACAGAGTCTGGGTGAAAAATAGAGTGAAGAATGCGATCGCATTCTGCGATCACAAAGTCAACATGCGAACCGCAATTTCAGATGCGACGAGAGTGAAGCTGACTGGTGTGATCTGCGATGGAACGTGAAGATTTGCGAACCGCATTCCTGTTCTGCGACAGGAATGCGATCCGCATAAGTGCAACGAGGGCAAACTGACTGCTGCTAGCCTCGGGTTTTGGGCTTCTATAAATAGCTTTTCTAGGGTTTTGTGAAGGGGGACTTGTCAGAACTCAGAGCGAAAAGTACAGCTTTTGATTATTTTCGAATTGAGAGAAGCTTTTGGGTGATCAAAACTGAGAATTCTATATTTTTGTAAGATGAATTCAATTGTTCTTCTTTGTTCTTTAGTTATCAATATGTGTAGCTAAACTCTAATACTGAGGTTGTGAACCCTAGATGGGTGGAATGTTAATTGAAAGTTTGATATTGATTCCAATTTCAAAAGAAGCTTGATATTTATTTATTTCTTGTTCTTAAATTAATCGTTAGTGATTGCAAACATTAACGAATGCTAATTCACGCTATCTTATCTTGGAAAAGTGAGATAGAGTTTGGTAGAGATAAATAACAATAATTCAAGGCTTTAAAACTTGTTTAACGAAATCACTTAGGAATAAGTAGATTTAATTTGGCGAATAATTGGTTGTTCTTAAGTTTGACTCTTTTGCATTCGGGAGAATCTTAAGAGGATACATTATCCAAGTGTTGGGAAATATTGGATAATAAGTTATTAAAAACCGATTGCATATCAAGAACGGAATATCAATATCAAGAACATTCTACTACATTAGGGGGAACACAACCTTAGTATCTTAAATTCATATTTTTACGTTTAAATTATTCTCAAACATTAGTTCTAGTTTACTTTTCTTTACATATTCAACACCGATTTATTTGATTTGGCTACTTGATAGAATTACGACTAAGTAAAGTATTGCATTAATTGGATAATAGTTTCACGCCTATTCCCTGTGAGATTCGACCCCAACCTCGTTGGGTTACTATATTTGACATCGATCGCTTACACTATTGTTAAGGTGTAATTTGAGCGAATCAAATTTTGGCGCCGTTGCCGGGGAATACGGTTTTGAAATTTCTAATTAGTGTATGCTTTACTATAAGTCTAAGTTCACTTGATTGCACGTTGTTTGTTTTGGTGGTTGTAGGCAGGAAGATATGGCGGAACATATAGATGATGTGGATGTGGAGTAGGAAGAGAATCCGTTTGCCGACATTGAAGAATATATTGAAGACACCAATGCTATAGTACCTCCAGCTATAGGTGCTGCTACGTTTAAAGTAGAACGTGGGCTGATTTTGATGCTGAAAGCTGAAGGATACTTCAGAAACTCTACTGATGACGATCCGACGCAGCACCTCAGGAACTTTTTGGGTGTTTGTGCGACGCACAAGCAAAATAACGTCTCTGACGATGCATTAAGGCTCAGATGCTTTAAGTACTCGTTGGCTGGAGATGCGAGGAAATGGCTTCAAAACCTTCCTCCAAATTCCATCCGTTCATGGCCTGAATTGGTCCACGCATTCTTGTCAAAGTGGTTTCCGCAAAGCAAGAAATCTGAGCTCCGAGACAAGACATTTTTCTTCAAATAACTACCTGGTGAACAACTGCACGAAGCGTGGGAGCGTTTCAAATTGTATTTGGTGAGGTCTCCAAACCATGGCTTTCCAAACTCCATCTTGCTGGAAAAGTTTGACATGGGTTTGGATCCTATGAACCAATCGATAGCGGAAGAATGCTGCTGCTGGTTCTTTCATGGATAAGACCTTCGATAGAGTAACTCAGATTTTAGATAAAATGGCTAAACACAATCAAGATTGGCATTCTGAGGATACTACTGGTGGCATTACAATTGGTTCTCCTTCTATGAATAACTTGATCAAGAACAGGACTAAGTGATTGCTGAACTTGCCACAAATGTTAATGTCTTGACAAAGTTGTTCACAGAAAATCAGAAGAAGAAAGTCAATGTGGTGGAGAATGTGCAACCAATGCAAGGTGAGGAATATGAAGAGGCGAATTATGTCAACAATGCTCAGGGGGGTTATCAAAGGCCACCTTATCAGGGTCAAGCGACACAAAATCATTGGAGACCAAACTCGCAAGGGCAAGGTCCCCAACAATGGCGGAATGATCAAACTGGCCCTAGTCAGGGAAATTGGAATAACAGTAACCATTTTCCAAACCGAAGTTCCAACACCTATGTTCCTCCGAAAGGGCACTATCCGAATCAGGGACCCTCAAGTGAATCCAAGTTGGAGAGTATGCTCGAGAGGATATTACAGAACCAAGATAAGTCAGACACGTCCATGAAAAACATGACTGAATTGGTTGGCTCCCACGCAGCAGCGATCCAAAAGTTGGAATTGCAAATGAGGGACTTTTCTCGTGAGCAATATCCACAATAAAAAGGAACACTTCCTAGCGACACGATTGCAAATCCTAAGGGAAGTGGAAGTGGCCCAACTGCTCATATTGTGGCTGTCATGACTACGAGTGGTAAGACATTACAGGGTAGAGATGATGCTGAAGAGCTTCAGAAACAGGCTGAAGTTGAAAGAGATAATGTTGCTGAGGTAGGTGAGAATCCAGAAATTGTAGTGAACATAGATGAGACTCAGGAAGGGGTAAAGGATAAGGCAGAAGAAACATCAACCTTTATTCCGCCAATTCCTAGACCTCCTCCTCCTTTTCCTCAGAGACTAGCAAGGAGAGCTGACGAAAACAAGTTTGAGAAGTTTTACGACATTCTCAAGCAGCTATCATTTAATATACCTTTCTTGGAGGCTTTCCAAGAAATGCCTGGGTTTGCCAAATATTTGAAGGATTTGATTACGAAAAAGAGAACCACCAGGAATGAGGTGGTAATATGACTCACAGGGTCAGCTCTATCATAGCTACCAATCCAATCCAGAAGAAAGAGGACCCAGGAGCTTTCACTATTCCGTGTACTATTGGAGTGCGGGATTTTTCTAAGGCATTATGTGACAATGGGGCCAGTATAAATCTAATGCCTTTAGCCATCTACAAACAAGCCGGGTTAGGAATGCCGAGGCCGACAAGCATGAGGTTGCAGATGGCTGACTGATCTATCAAGAGACCAATGGGTATTGTGGATGATGTAGTTGTAAAAGTTGGAAAATTTCATATTCCAGCCGATTTTGTAATCCTTGATTGTGCAGTAGACAAGAAAATCCCCATTATATTGGGAAGACCTTTCTTAGCTACTGGAAGAGCTCTTATGGACTCGGAGCGCAATGAAATAAAGTTCCGGGTAAACAATGAAGAAGTCACTTTTCAAGCTAGTAAGGGGATGAAGCTGCCAACCGAGTATGAGAACATTTCACTAATCGGTATTATTGATGAAGTTGATGAAGCCGTTGAGATGAAAATGGAAGAGCAATGTTTCGTTGAAGCACTGGCAGCCATATTGGTGAATTTTGATGGAAATGACTTGGATGGGTTCATGGAGTCGGTGAATGCGTTAGAAGGTCGTGGTTCTTATTCCTATACTCCACCAAAAGTGTCCTTAGATTTGGAGAATCGAGCCACACCTCCAGCAAAGCCTTCCATTATTGAACCACCCCAATTAGAGCTCAAGCCACTTCCGTCGCATTTGAGGTATAAATTTCTTGGTTTGAATAACACTTTACCGGTAATTGTGTCGTCGTTGTTGAATGATGTGTAGGTAGAGCAGTTGCTGCAAGTTTTGAAGGAACACAGACAGGCAATCGAATGGATAATTGCGGACATCCGGGGAATTTCGGCCGGAATCTGTGAGCACAAGATTCAACTTGAAAACGGGACAAAACCAAGTGTGGAGCACCAGAGACAGCTAAATCCATCAATGCAAGAAGTGGTGAGAAAGAGATAATAAAATGGCTGGATGCAGGAGTTGTTTGCCCGATTGCTGATAGCTCGTGGGTGAGTCCAGTGTAGTGTGTGCCAAAGAAAGGAGGAATGACCGTGGTCAAGAATGAGCTGATTCCAACAAGGACCGTAACTGGATGGCGAGTATGCATGGATTACAGGAAGCTCAATAGTGCCACGTGCATGGATCACTTCCCTATGCCTTTTATTGATCAAATGCTTGATCGGCTAGCTGGAAAGTCCTTTTATTGCTTCTTCGACAGATACTCCGGGTACAATCAGATAAATATTGCTTTGGAAGATCAGGAGAAGACGACGTTCACCTGCCCGTATGGAACATTTGCCTTCAGTCAAATGCCTTTCGGCTTATGCAATGCTCCAACTACATTCCAGAGGTGCATGATGTCGATTTTTTCTGATATGGTGGAAGATTTCCTTGAAGTCTTTATGGATGATTTTTCGGTAGTAGGGGAAACTTTTGAGCAATGTTTGATGAATCTCAAACAAGTGCTGAAACGATGCGAAGAAACAAACCTTGTACTAAACTAGGAGAAATGCCATTTCATGGTTGATGAAGGCATTGTTTTGGGGCATAAAATCTCCAGGCATGGTATTGAGGTAGATAAGGCAAAAATTGAGATCATCTCCAAGCTCCCTCCACCTACATCAGTGAAAGGTGTCCGCAGCTTTCTAGGGCATGCGGGATTCTACAGACGGTTCATTAAAGATTTCTCAAAGATTGCACATCCAATGTGTAAACTCTTAGAGAAAGATGCCAAGTTTGTCTTTGATGACAAATGCCTCACTGCCTTTGAAGAACTGAAAACGAAACTCACCACGGCTCATATCATTGTAACACCTGATTGGTCGTTACCTTTTGAGCTTATGTGCGATGCTAGCGGTGTAGCCATTGGAGTGATGCTGGGGCAAAGACACAACAAAATCCTTCACCCAGTATACTATGCTAGCAAAACGCTTAATGGAGCGCAAATGAATTACACGGTAACGGAGTAGGAACTGTTATCTATTGTGTCTGCATTTGAGAAGTTCCGTGCATATCTATTGGGCTCCAAAGTGATTGTGTATACAAATCATGCTGCTCTCCATTATTTGATGGCGAAGAAAGATGCTAAGCCTCGAGTAATCCGATGGGTGTTACTGCTGCAAGAGTTTGACTTTGAAGTTATTGATCGCAAGGGAACACAAAACCAAGTGGCGGATCACTTATCTAGATTGGAAGAATCAGGAAGACAAAAAGAAGAGTTGGAGATAAATGACTCATTTCCCGATGAACATATATTGATGGTATCAAACTCAGTTGCACCTTGGTATGCCGACATCGCTAACTACATTGTCAGCGATCTTATTCCGGAAGGGTTGGAATCGTACCAACGGAAGAAGTTCTTGAGGGATTGTCGAAATTATTATTGGGAAGAATTTCTTATTCCGTGTGTGTGCTGATAACATCATTCGAAGGTGCGTACCAGAGGAAGAGATGCTATAGATCCTGAAAGCGTGCCATGATTCACCAGTCGGGGGTCATCATTGGGGTAACAGAACAGCTGCAAAGATTTTGGAGTGTGGGTATTACTGGCCAACCATTTATCAGGATGCTAATCAGATGGTGAAGTCGTGCGACCAATGCCAACGACAGGGCCCAATATCGAGGAGGCATGAGATGCCTATGAAATTTGTTATGGAAATCGAATTATTCGATGTTTGGGGTATTGACTTCATGGGCCCTTTCATAAGCTCATGTGGGATGAAATACATCCTAGTGGTTGTGGACTATGTATCCAAGTGGATAGAAGCCGTTGCCTTGCCAAACAACGAAGCTTGGAGTGTGACCACGTTCCTAAAGAAGAATATTTTCACCAGGTTCGGCTCCCCAAGAGCCATCATCAGTGATGGAGGATCACATTTCTGTAACAGAGTGTTCAAAGGTCTCCTCGACAAGTATGGGGTTAAGCATAAGGTTGCCACACCTTATCATCCACAATCGAGTGGCCAAGTTGAAGTATCCAATAGGGAGATCAAGAGCATCCTGTCCAAGACGGTAAACGCAAATAGGACTGATTGGTCAAGAAAGCTAGATGATGCTTTATGGGCATATCGTACAGCTTACAAGACTCCTACTGGTACATCCCGATATCTGTTAGTCTTTGGAAAGGCGTGCCATTTACCCGTTGAACTCAAGCATAAGGCTATGTGGGCATTGAAGAGATTAAACATGGACTGGGCGGAAGCCGGAGCTTTAAGGCTGGCACAGTTGAATGAAATGGAGGAATTCAGGTTTCATGCTTATGAGAGTGCAGCAGTTTATAAAGAACGCATGAAGTTCGTCCATGATACATGGATCTTGAAAAGAGAGTTTAAGGCAGGGGACTTGGTGTTGCTATTCAATTCAAGACTTAAATTATTTCCGGGGAAGCTGAAGTCCAAATGGTCAGGACCATTCAAAGTTCTAAATGTCTCCTCGTTTGGAGCTGTCGAATTGGCATCGGAGGATGGGCTCTGAACCGTCAAGGTTAATGGGTAACGAATCAAACACTATTTGGGTATAGGTGGAGAAAAACACGTGGTAGAGCAGCTGGCTCTACAAGATGATCAAGTCCCACCTACGGAATGAGTGTAGAGGCATCCTAGCATCGTCGTGCCGCGACGTTAAATCAAGCGCTTCATGGGAGGCAACCCATGTGTGGTACCATTAGTTATTATTTTTGTTTATGTCGTGATTTTATTTATTTGCAATTCAATGTTACACTTGTACTTAGGTCTATTTGAAGGGTTTGCAAATGCAGGAAGGTGATGCATGAACACAAGCATTAACGAGGAGTTGTTGACACTGCAAAAGTGCATTGAGGTGAAAAATGCTGCACAAATGCGATCGCATTTGTGACATGCGAACCGCATTTGTGCCGCAAACGGAGGCAGATTTTTAAGCACAAATAGTGGACTAAAATGTGGTTCGCATTTGACTTATGCGAACCGCATTCCAACCGCAAACAGACACAGAGAATTCAGTTTAGAGGTCTGTTGAAAATGCGGTGGAGGCTCTTAATCTGCGATTCGCATTTCAATTCTGCGAATCGCATTCCAACCGCAAACCGACACAGAAACTTCAGCTCAAAGGTTGGTTGAAAATGCGGTGGATTTCATAAATTGCGGTTCGCATTTCAATTATGCGAACTGCAATTACCTCGCATACCTGACAGGTAAGTGTTCGCATTATCTTTCCTATTCTTGACCCTGCGTTCTAAGTATATAAAAAAAATTTAAAAAAATAAAAAAACAAAACCACAAACAAACAAAAAGAAGAGAAGACGGAAACAGAGCAGACTTCCGACGAACATCATCGGAAAATTACAACTGTCAGTCTAAGAGTTCATTTACCTTTAATCTAAGAGCTTCTATCTCTTTCCCAAGGTATGTGCACTTTTTGCTTCACCTTAAATTCGTAGTTCGAAAACCTAGGGTTTATTATTCAATAAAGAAGTTCAAGGTTCTTCGATTGGAAATAGAAATCTTGGGTTTGTTTGCTTAAGGGATGCATATTCTTGAATATTTGAAGGTATTTGGCGGTCCACAAATTCAAAATGTCGACCGCATTCAGACCGCATTCCCTAAACCCTAGATGCCTGAGCGAGACGATAAATGCGGTGAATCTGCGATCGCAAAACCAAATTGCGAACCACAGATCCACCGCGAACACACTCAGGACCTTTAGCTAGCACTGGTGAATAATGCTGTGGTTATGCGACCACAGATCTCATTTTGTGATGAGAGTGCGACCGCATTTGTATGTAACGAACAGGCTTATGCACATCACCACTATGCGATATCTTTGCGATTCGCATAGTGGTTATGCGATCGCAAACCACATCGCACATCTACAACTCTTTGGTCATTTCTCATGTTGTTGTCTTTTCTCGAATAATGATAATGTCACTAACATATCCTATTTATGCAGATATGGCTAAAAAACATCCCAAAAGCAAAAGGCCTTCCGCCGCTTCAACCTCCGAACTAATCAAACGAGGAAAGAAAGATTCAACTAGACCTAACACCCCCCAGTCTGAAGAGGAGGATTGCTTTCCGGAAGTTGATCTAGTTGTTGAGGCACGTAGGAAGAAAGGAGATGACCTTCAGCTTCGCTTTGAAGTTGAAGGCTCAAGATCTTTATTCCGGGAAGCACTCACAAAGCGAAGGATTATGCCGGAGAAAAAGTTGAGTCTGAATGGGCTTTAAGAACAATACCCTCACATTCTTGACAACATTAAAATGAGAAACTGGGAGTACTTCACCACAGAACCAAAGGAGTACAACGAGTCAATGGTCCAGGAATTCTATGCGTCGTACGGAGCATCACGATCAGCGTACCATAGACGCAATAGAATTTTCACTGGCACTGTCCATGTTCGGGGGAAAGTTGTGTTCCGTGACAGCGAGCACATCAATGAACTATTCTTCCCTGAATGGGAATCAGGCACAGCGAAGTACAATGCCAAGTACTCTAACAGAGAGAATGAACGTGAATGGATAGCGTCCATCATTGCGAAGGGGATTCCAGCCTGGATCAGTCCTGGGAAGAAAATTTTCAAAGAGGACCTCACAAGGGAAGCCAAATATTGGCTAAGCTTCGTCACTTCTCATCTAATACCCTCTAGAAATGAAACAGAAATCAGCATTGAGAAAGCACTTCTCATTGCATGTATAATGAAGGGAGTTAAGATTGACGTGGGGAGCCTTATCTTCCAGGAAATTGGTACCCGAGCTACTCAGCGGGCCACATCACTTCCATTCCCAAGTCTGATCACCACCCTCTGCCAAGAGGTGGATGTCCCATTCTTACCACAACGAGACAGACTTGGGAGGTCTACGAGAGATATCGATATCACTCGTATCAGTGATTCACCGGCCCCACCAACAACCCCAATTGAAGACATTGACTCTCAAAACCTCCTATCTCATCAAGATCCTGAAACTGCTACAGTCGCTGAAGCACCTACACCCTCGTCTACCACCGGTCCAACAGCCCACACATACCAGCCATTTCAAGACTTGGTTTAATTGCTCATCATGCCAATTCTAAAGTAGACCAGCTCTTGAAGACTTTGCCCTCACTGATTAAACAAGCCTTGACTCCACTGCAGCAACAACAATTAGAGTTCGGAGAAAGGTTGACAAAGCTTGAGTCGAGGGTGGAGAGCATTGAAAGAGGTGAATTGAGGGGTATACCCCAATTGAGGGAGGGTGTAAAATCTCTAAAGACCGACCTCCAGAAGATGAAAAATCTGGAGTTCGACATATTATCTCTCCTCCCCAACGAGGGTGACCAGGGTGCTGGCCCTGCTAACTTGGGCTTAGACTTCATGACACTCATGGCGGACATCACACCGTCATCTGCTAAAGTGTCTCAGCCTCCCGCCCCTACAGTTCAGGTTGAATCTACTGATGACGAAACTTCGAAAGGGTCATCAGAATTTGAAGGGGACGACTCTGAGGAGGCCAATTTAGAGCTTGATGAGGGTGCAACCCCTAAGCCAAAAGGGAAAGAAATTGCGGTGCCCACAGTAGAGGAAGAACAAGAGCAGGCATACATCGAAGAAGCCATTGAGCGATCATTAGTAGATAAGGCTGCCAGGAGATGGCCATCAGCAGGAGAAGGTAGCAGCTCAACAGCTCCCCCACCGGCTTCGGACCAGACTCACTCTTCTCCTCCAGCACCGGCAGAGACCTAGTCTATTGCATCTCTTCGCGCAATTGCGCCACCAGGGAGCCCCTAGTCCTTTATATATATATATTTTTTTATGCATTGGGGACAATGCATGTGCTTAAGTTGGGGGTGGTAGCCTTACATTTCTATCTCGTCTGTATATTTGATTGACTTGTGAGCATGTTGGTGACATTTGATATGTTTATATAGTAATGTTTTATGATTTATGTGTATATGTTGTTGTAATCAAATAGTTAGCAATAAATTCCCCTTGTTTTTTCTTTTGTCGGGTTCTTTTTCAAGGGTGTAATAGTAGAACCGGGCATTTGAGTATGAAGTATATTGACCAGGATGGTACATCTGTTGAAAATCAAGTATGCAACCATATGTGAAGTATAGACCCCTAGAACAAATCAATTAGGTGGATTTGAGGCTCGCTCAGTAACTCTATGTCTACTTAGAAATGTGTACGTATACACGAGGAAAGCCTCGAGTTACTAAATGCGAAGTCCAAAGCTGTAAACTATGTTAACCAAATAGTTGATGTGCCATTGTGTGTGAGCTCATTGTTTTGATAGTTCTTGTGTTCACTGCTGCCATCTAGAACTTGCCCGGTTGGTTTGTCGTTGCCTATCATATGTACGCTAAGTTAGAGAAGTGATCTTAGGCTTTCTTTGATTAGTGATGAAACCTTTCTAGCCTTTTCAGCCGACCTGTGCATAATGAATATCACTAGTACCCTATTTTGAGCCTTGTAGCCTTTTTCTTGGCCTCCGCATTACAACCTTATCCCATTCATCAAAGATGACTTCTTTTGAACTCATTCCTCCTTGAACATTGAGAGTATTGTTAAAATTAAAGTTGGGGGTGTGGATCAACAAGAAAATGGGCAAGATAGTGAAATAAAACTGGAACCCCGTACCTCAAAAGCTCATGTGAATCTATGGAAGCTTCGAAAAAAAATAAAAAAAATATATATATATATATATATTCCATGTGTGTGTC